>CAUYLG010008782.1:0-39342 GCA_963573385.1 Cacajao melanocephalus
TAAACTTAACAAATATTTACAGAACTCTCCACCCCAAATCCACAAAACATACATTTTTTTCTCAGTATCACATTACACCTATTTTAAAAGTGACCACATAATTGGAAGTAAATCACTCCTCAGCAATTGCATAGCATTTCGCAATTGCATAGCATTTCACAGGTTTAAGTAAAACACTGGTTGGCTGCTTGTTTGTTATTTTCATCCCTTATTCCTTCCTGTCTCCATTGTTAAGCACAATTATTGGCATAAAAGAGGTTTTTAATACCCATTTTTAGACTTCATTCTAGCCTGGGCAATAGAACAAGAATCCCGTTCTCTGTCTCTCTTTCTCTTCCTCTTTCTTTCTCTCTTTCATTCTTTTTTTTTTCTTTCTTTCACTCTTTCTTTCTTCCTTCTTTTCTTTTTCTTTCTTTCAAAAAAATAATTTTAAAAAAAGGCTTGGAACTTGAAGCTTGTTTATGGTGCATTTTACATGCACTGGAAAGAAGTGAAAAGGGCTATAATGTGTTTTAACTTTGTTGTATATTTTGCATATAGAACTTTTACATTTTAAGTCAAATTGATAATCTTTTCCTTTAGGTTTTGCTTTTCGTGTTTTCTTTGGAGTAGAAAGTTGGAAAGCTACTTAGCTATATAGCTAAGTTATAGCTAGTTAGCTAGTTAGCTATATATAAAGCTAGTTAGCTATATATAAAGCTAACTATCTTTCCATATATACATAGTTGAAAAGTGTGTATCTCTGGCCCAGCAATTCTACCTCTACAGATATAGTCTAGAGAAACTCCTGTGCAAGTACACAGGCAAACACATATAAAGGTGCTCTCTGCAGTATTTTTTTAATAGTAAAGTAATTGAAAATTATCTAAATGTCACTGAATGGGAAAATGAGTAAATAAACTGAAGCAAATTATAGAATGCTCTTACGATGGCATGGCAAAGACTGTTACAATGGCATGGCAAAGACTGTTAACCCATCACCAAACCTGCTTCCATATTCGGGTAAATCGTTTCATGTTGATTAAGTCAGTTGATGACTTTCACTCATTCAATGAAATTCAATGAATGACTATTAGGTTTTAAGTACTGCGCCATGCACTATTCAGCAAGAAGCTCATAGCCTAGCCATCTTTGTACTTTACTAGCCAAAATATGATGTTGAAGCTTGTTTAGGCTTATCATAAATTAGATAGCAGTTGGTTTGGTCTTGGAGTCAAGTATTAAATTATTGATAAATATTCAAATTGATGTTAAATTCTTTTACCAATTATAGAGCAAATTCTTGCTTTCTGTCCAAACTTGGCTTCTCCGATTCCTATGTTCCCTTTCCTTTCTAGGCCTAGGTATGCTAATGCCAGTGCCGCCCACAGGTCTCATCACAAGGAGAAAGCAGAGTTATAAAATCACTTCCACTAAGGCCTTTGAGAGTCTTAACATGTTGCTCCAACCTAAAGAGCAAACTACATTTTAAGGAGAAAATTCTTAACCCAAAGCAATGGTATTGCAAGTATCACTAAGGGTACTACAAGTATCAAATTCTTCTATCTGCCCAATAAAACCCTTCTTTTTTACCTGATGAGTGGATCTCACTTGCAGCTGCCCAGTAGAATCACCTGGGGAATGATTCTAAGAAGACTGATGCCTGCACGCCAATCAAGAGCAATTAAATCAGAATTCCCAAGGGTATAGCCTGGCCCTTGGAACTTTCTAAAAGCTCCCCTAGTGACTCTAATGGGCAGGCTTGACTGAGATCAATCAAAGTGTCCATTGTAAATAAAATCCCACACTTATTTTACTTACACAACCACAGAGAGACACATAGGAAGTTACAAAAGCAGTTTTTAAATTTTGGGGATAATAGTCTGAAAAAGCAGAGATTGGGGAGATAATTGAGAGAGCAGGCTCTGGGGTCAGATGAGATAAGTTTATGTCAGCACTGCACACCCCCGCTGTGTGAGCTTGTACATCAACTCCTTTCCTGTAAAATGGGTACAACAACACCACCTACCTCTCACGGGACCCTTATGAATATTAAATATGTAGAACAGTGCATCGTCATTACTGTTGTATCCTTCAAGTACTGCTTCACATTTCACCTGCTCTGTAAAATCTCTTGCCTCATGCAGGAAGAAGAAACCACTCCCTTCTCTGGCCTCACACACCCTCAATCAAGATTAATATTATTTACCTATGTATCACGTGGCATTGCAATTGATAGAGTTTCTTGCCTATCTTCCCATCATGATCATTTTCTGTTAAGCATGGTGATCTTTTAAAAGGAAGATTATTTTGTTATGTTAAGGAAATATAGATCAATTCTTACTGTTTTGAATGTTTTTTTGTCACCCCTTCCCCATTTTCACTCTCTAGAAAAGTAGAAACCATTAGATGAACTCTTGTGCAAGCTCCCAGCACCTCTACCCGTCACTTGGCTCTGTGTCCTTGTACCCTGCCTTCTCTCTATTACCATGGATAAGCTGCCCATTCTCCTGCTAAAGCCCAACCCCTCCACTTGTCCAAGAGATCACTCCCCATCTTGTCTACGTAGATACCTACCTTGTGGGTTTGACTGATGTCAGTGAAGTGTCTGGTTTCGGTAGCACCTCAGAACCAAGAGGCAGATAGTACCCAAGACGGCACAGGGACACTGGAGCTCTGTAAAATTTACCTGTTACCTAGGTACTACCCACTAAAGTGAATAAATAAATTCTCAGCCTACCTTAAAGTTAACATTAATATTAAATATTATAGCTAATTAAAGTCAATATTAGCAGCTAGGGAAAGAGCAAGGCTGACTCAAAGCTTGTGAGCCTTACTAGTCATGTAAGTTACTGAGAAGGTTATTTTATCTCTCTGAGCCTCTGTGTCCTTCTTTGTAGAATAAATTAGTACTTATTTTAAAACAGCTATATCAAGTTACGTAATGTAAATTATATTGAGGTATAGTTTACATACCTCATATGTTTATATACTTCATCTGTTTCAGTGTACAGTTCTGAGTTCTAATAATCCCATGTTCATGTAACTATCACTAGATTCAAGATATAGAACATTCCTGTCACTCTAAAGAATTACCTTCTGCCCCTTTGTAATCAGCTACAAGTCAGCCTCACCCCCAGCTCCTGGGAAACAGAAATCTGTTTTCTGTCCCTATAGTTTTGCTTTTTACAGGATGTTATATAAGTGAAATCATAATATCTGTGAATCTTTTTATTTTGAAATAATTGTAGATTCACAGGAAATTTAACAAGTGACTCAGAGAGGTCTCCCTATACCCTTTACTCAGTTTTCCCCAATGGTAACATCTTACAAAACTGCAGTACAATATCACAACCAGGTTACAGATACTGATCTGGCCAAGCTACAGAACATTTCCCTCACCACCAGGATCCACTTCTCTTCTACTCTGCCCACTCCTTAACCTCTGACAAACACTAATCTTGTCTTCATTTCCATAATTTTGTTATTTCAAGAATGTTATGTAAGTGTAATCACAGGCTGGAGTGCAGTGGCATGATCTCAGCTCACTGCAACCTCTGTCTCCCAGTTCAAGTGATTCTCCTGCCTCAGCCTCCCGAGTAACTGGGACTACAGGCACGTGCCACCATGCCCAGCTAATTTTTTGTATTTTTAGTAGAGATGGGGTTTCACTGTGTTGGCCAGGATGGTCTTGATCTCCTGATCTTGTGATCTGCCTGCCTCATCCTCCCAAAGAATATAATTCTTTGGAGATTCATCCAGGTTGTTGTGTGTGTCAATAGCTCATTCTTTTTTATTGTTGAGTTGTAAAATAAGTTATTGCAAGGATTAAATGATATAGAGCTTAACACAATGTCTGCCTAAATAAATATTGGCTATTATTATCAATTCATTGAAATCTTTAAATATTTTTCTTAGAGACTCTTCCCTTACCCCCTTGTCTAAAAATAGTCAGGTATGTTATCCTCTTTCTCTTACCCTGCTTTATTGATTTACTTTATCGGCCTTCTCACTATCTCATTCTGTGTGTGTGAGTGTGTGTGTGTGTGTGTGTGTGTGAGTGTGTGTGTGTGTGTGTGTGTGTGTGTGTGTGGTGAGGCGTAGTTTTTCTCCCATACTAGAAGTAGACTTCATGAAGACAAGAACTTAATTGGTTCACTACTGGGTCTGGAATGGTGCCTGCTATCTGGTAGGCATTTAATAAATGTGTGTTGAATATACAGGAATGAATAATGATCTTCCACATACTCATAACTTTAGGCAGAATTGTGCTAAAATCACTGAAATAAAGAATAATTTGTTTTAGTTTTAAAATCTACCTTAATAAACTCCAGTTTTAATAAGTTACACTGTTAATATTATGACAACTCAATTTCTAACATTAAGAAATAATTCATGACAAATCTAAGTTTCGTTCCTTTCACTCTCTATAGATTGAAGAACAACTGGTCATTCTCTTCCAAGCGACATTTTTTGAGTCAAAGAGCATTAATAAATCCATCTCAGCCTCCTCATTCCTGGGCAGATAAATTTCAGAATCTTTACTTTCTATTGCCATGGCTCACACCTGTAGTCCCTGCACTTTAGGAGGCCAAGCCAGGCAGATTGCTTGAACTCGGGAGTTTGAGACCAGCCTACGAAACATGTTGAAACCCTGTATCTACCAAAAATAGAAAAATTAGCTGGGTGTAGTGGCACATGCCTAAATCTCAGCTCCTGAGGAGGCTGAGGCAGGAGGATCACTTGTGCCTGGAATGTAAAGGTTGCACTGAGTCCAGATCATGCCACTGTACTGCTGCCTGGGCGATGGGAGTAAAGAGTGAGACCATGTCTCAAAAAAAGAAATAAAAAAAGTATATGGTTCTATGTGGCTCTCTTCTGAACGTTGTCCAGAATCTTCATATCCTTCTCTGGTTTGGAGTTCAGAATTGGAAAGGTGCTTCCAATTACTGCAAAGGAAACTGAAGTGCTTTACTCAGCTTCTATTTCTATATCCAGAAATTGTGCTCATGTGTTTTACTGTACTATGTTGCTGACTCGTGGTCAGCATGTGACCCACAATGACCTCATCTTCTCCATTCACCCGTTCTCTCTCTCATCTGGTGAGCAAGGAGCTTGTTCTGCTACCTAAGTTTCTGCCTTTCAGTTGAGCCTCATTTTGTTTGGCCACTATTGTGAGCTGGTTTGTGTCCCCCTATATTTATCGTTAGATTGTCCTTTCCCCCAGTACCTCAGAATGTGACAGTGATGAAGATAGGGTCTCAACAAAGGTAATTAATTAAAAATGAGGTCATTGGAGTGGGCCCTAATCCAACATGACTAATGTCATTATAAGAAGAGGAAATTCGAACCCAGACATCAACAGAGGGAAGACTGTGTGAAAACAGGGGAAGATGGCCATCTATAAGCCAACAAGAGCCTCAGAAGAAACAAACCAAACCTGACAATTCCTTTGTCTTGGACTTTCAGCCTCCAGAACTATGAGAAAATAAATTTCTGTTGTTCAAGTCACCCATTCTGTGATACTTTGCTGTGGCAGCCTTAGCAAACAAATACAGGCACTTTCCCTACTTACCAAGCACACTTTCAAATCTGCCAAGTCTATTCTACTGCAGTTAACTTCTGGTTCAGAAATCCTGTTCTCTTCTGGGTTTCTGAAAACTACCTTTAGAAGAAAAACACCCCAAAAGGAATGCGCGCAAAGTCTATTGCATATGACGGTATCGTGGAGGGTAGATTAAACTCTAGTCTTGAACTCAGTTCATGGATGACTACTCCGCAGGATGTCTGGAAAAGCAGCTTCTCCAGATGTGCTGAGCTGGAGGTCAGCATTTAGGGTGTCACCCAGAGGCCTGGTAATTGATGATTTGGGATGAAGTGAGCTCATCAAGGGAATGTGTCTGTCCAGAGCACAGATACTGTCTGTGCTCAGTACCAAGCACTGAGCTGTAGAAATCACCAGGGCTGGTGGAGGCAAGAGCAAGAGAAATTGTAAATGGAGCCAAAAGAGGCAACCGATGCAGCCAAAAGAGAACTAGGAAAATGCGTAGGAAGCTTAACAAGGAATAGGCAGAAAAAAAAAAAGAGGACATCCTTCTCCCCACCCATCAATCAATCTACTCCCACTGGCCACTGATGGCTTGCCTCGATAAACCCAATGGACCCTATCTTTTTTTTTTTTTAACCCACCAGCAGCACTTGAAATTAGTAATCATTCTCCTTCATTTTGGAAACCACTCTTCCTTTGTCCATGATACTCCTCTCTGCTTCTCCCCTGTCCTACTTCCTCTCCCAATGCTTCCCCCTTTCTTCTCCCTTAGTTGCCCCTCAGCTGCCAGCTCTATTTAGGAACCTGCTTTTGTCCTATTTCTAAAGGAGTCCCTTTAGACTCCACACCCTCCTCCCACATCATCCATCTCTATTATAGGTGGGGTCCTGTAAAAAAAAGTGAAAGTATTTCCAAATACTTTCTCTCTTGCCAGCATTTACTTTTCCTATGATCTGTTGCCAACAAGATTCTATTAATAATAAACATTTTTTCTAATAAGCTAATTTAATTCATGAATGCATTCAATCACCTGTTCATTTCCTTAACAAATGCGCATAAGGTTTTACATGCCAGACACTATTCAGAGCACTGCACTACAATGTTAATTATCAAATGAGGCTCATTTATATTTTGCCAGAAGCCTTCAATTCCTAGGTCCAAAGAAATAAGTCATAGTCATATAGTTAACATTTTTGTTGCAGTTTACATCATGCTTTTGTGCAATTTATGCCATATAATGCTCATAACAACTGCAAGAAGTAGATTGGGCAGGTATCGTTTCCACCTTAGGAAACCCAGGCCCAGTGATTCCCACTAAAAGATCTGGCTAAAAACTGGTAGAGTCAAAACACACATAGGTCTTTTGGCTCCTAAGCTCATCTTGATTTCATTTCCACCCGTCACAACGTCAGAACCAGTAGTAAGAGTACCTTAAAGTCTAGAGGCAGAACAGGACTTTCATGGTGTATTGACTTTCTGTTGCTGCTGTAACAAATTACCACCAACTGTCTTAAAACAACACACATTTATTCTCTTAACGGTTTTAGATGTCAGAAGTCCAACGTGAGTGTCTCACTGGGTTGAAATCAAGGTGTCTTCAGTGTCGCACTTCTCCAGAGTTTCCAGGGGACAATCCCTTTCCCTGCCTTCTCCCGACTTCTGGAAGTTGTCCTCATTCCATGGCTCATGACACTGCTCGTTCACCCACCATTGCCATCATCCCATCACCTTCCTCCTCTTCTAGCAAATCTCCCTCTGTCTGCCTATAAGACCATTTGAGACATCACAGAACACACTCAGATAATGCAGGATAATCAACTTACCTCAAGATCCTTAATCTAATAACGTCTGAAAGTCACTTGTCATATAAGGTAACTTTCTCAGGTTCCGGAAATTAAGACCTAGATGTCTTTGGGGCCATTATTCAACCTATCACATATTACGTATCCTTGAAACTCTATATATGGGGGACATTTAAAATATATATATAAAAAGTCATTCCACTTCTAGGCTCCTTTTTCTGTTTCCCTGCATTTAGATTAGTTCATCAGAGCTTCATTCATTCAGTCAAAAAACATCATGAGCTTCAGGCACCATGCTAGGTACTGGGCATACAATAAGCAGATAACATTGATGATGGGAAAAATAAGGTATGATTAGAGTTTACATTACCTGAGTGACTCAGCAAAGGTTTCCTAGACATAAAATTGCTTGATCTAAGTCTTGAATAGCAGTAGGAGTTTGTTAGGCAGATATCAAACAGAAAGAGTTCTATAAAAAGGGACAGAGATGGTCCAAAGCCTAGAAGTATGTAATCCATAGTGAATTCCAGGCTGTGAGTAGTGGTTCAGTGTTGTTGACAAAGTGGTGTGTGTATGTGTGTGTGTATATGTGTGTGTCCTTACAGGCCCAGATAGAACTGGCTAATTATAGGAAATGATATACTTTTTTCAGGCTGTTCATTCATTGTTTTAACAAGAAGCATTTGAGTTACTCTAAAAAATTTTAATTTTGCTATCTCTCCATCTAATGCCACAGTATTTTTCTTATTGCTTTAGCTGGCAGTGGAAAGAAAAGCCCTCTATCTCATTGAACACATACAAAAACCTCTGAATTGGTACAATTATGTTAAAGGCTAAGATGGTAAAACAAGCTTAATAAGCATTCTATTCCTGGATTTAAATTTTTTGCTGTTTCGAAAAGAAAATACTCCAATGGATAGAAGTTTACTCTTCAATTCCACCACACAGAATAAAGAGAAAGCAACCAAGGAGGAAATGTTAGGGATCAGTACTGGTGAGTAAAGGAAATCGAAATATATAAAGAACCGTTTAAATCAGATTGGCATAAAATGACAACTATTCTAATCCAACTTTTGAACGCATTGCTCTTGCTCCCTAAGGAAATGAGATCGGGCTCATTTTCCAAGACCACTCATGGCTATGAGAGAGAGAGAGAGAGAGAGAGAGAGAGAGAGAGAGAGAGAGAGTGTGCATGCATGCACACATGTGCGTATGCATGCATGTATATATATGTATGTATGTGTATGTGTGTGAATGTGTAAGAGACAGGAGAGAAAAAGAGAAAAGGAGTCCATCCTTCTCAATCATATGTTGGAAGCATTTTAATTAAGTTTTTGTTCTTTAAGGCAATATACTATAAATGTTCTTAAATGGAACACTGGAAGCTAAACTATTATACCTGAGTAAAATGATGAGTGGGATTAAACTGAGCCATCTGAACTCAGCTACATGGTCAAGGATTCCAGTGTGGACAAACTTCTTTCATCCTAGTCCCTCCTCACCACTGTATCCTTACAGCCTGTGCTTAAGTGTCCCCATCCTAAATAAAACAACCCCTCCTAAAACCATCAAAACACCAAAGCCTTCCTTTGATCCTGTTAATCATCTCCTTTCCCTGATTAGTAATTTTTTAAAAATTATTTATCTTTGTGATCTCCTCATCCTCATGATCTAATCATATCCTAACACCTAAACATATGATTTCTGTCTCCATTACACCACTAAAATTACCCTTTAATGATATTTCTTCTTAATCGCCAAATGTGATAGCTTTGCTGAAATTTTTGTCCTCTTTAACTTCCTTGGTATTTGAGGATAAAACTTTGTCCTGCCCTTGACGTCCTGACCTGCCTTATACAGGTCATTTTTGTTGTCTTCACTTTCCTTCTCTCTTTCTTCTGACCCCTGTATGCCCCTAAAAATAGGTGTTACCCAAGGGGTCTCTGCTCTCCTTAAAGACGTTACTTGAGAATCTCTCACCATCACAGTTGTGACTGTTAGAGACAAGTGGCTTTCCAATTTTCTGACCCTCTGTTGTCCTCTCAAACTTCTTATGCCCAAACAAAACCCAACACCTTCTTCCGAAGCTAGCTGAGCCCTGAGACTTCCTTATATCTAATCAATGAGACTGCTATTCTCCCAGTCCCAACTAATAACCTTGGAAGTTTCTGTGATTTCTTCTTAACCCCTGATTAGTGAGATGCCAAGCCCCAAGGCGTCTCCTTTCCTCTATCCCTTGGGTCCCCTCTGCTTCCGTCTGCATGATCACCACTTCAAATCAGCCTCTCATTGTCTTTCTCCTGGACCATGATCCTACTTTCCTAATCATCTCCTCATCTTCATTCTTCTCTTTCTTTGATTCATCCTCACGCACTGCCAGCTGTAAAAAACATGAGTGGCCTTGTGTTGTCTAATAAATTAAGTCCAGATGAAGGTGGCCATAAAATTGGCCAGTTATACTACGATATCTAAAATAAAAGAGGTAGTAGACTGCTCTACTGCACTTACTGTCATCAGAATTGTGTCCAATGGGGGTATTTCACTTAAAGATGTATATAAGAAACACTGAGTTTAATTAGAGTACAGTAATGAAAATGGGGAAAGATCCATGATTGTAATATATAATGAGTGGTTAAATAAACAGAGACATTCTGGCCATAAGAACCATGATATTTTAAATATTTAAAGTTGACTTCAAAACTTGAGTAATTGTCCTTTGGAAGACAACTTGTTTTGTCCTATGTGGCCATAAGAGGTAGAATTTAAACAAAGAAGTGAAAAGTGTAAGAAAAATGATTTTAAGTCAATATAATGAAAAAATAAAAAGTTGAGATAGGTACTCTCAAGAGGTAGAAGATTCTCTGCCATTAGGGGTTGCCATTTAAACTAGACGGCTTTGTGGGAATGTTACAGGATTGATTCACAAATATGATTCTTTTCAGTCATGCTGTTCTTTTTGCTTGTTTGCTTGTTTACATAGCTCTTTATTAGCCTGACATTTAAAACCAATCCACCTGTCCAGCTTTCCCTCCCAATTTTCATATGTGTCTCTGCTATTTCTCATATCTGCAATTTTCCAGACTTGCAGTTTCCTCTTTTAAAATTTCATCCCATTTTTCAGTAGTCAAATCATATGTCACTTTTTGAGAAAAATTTCCCTTCTTCCCATATCAGATACCACCACAAATAGATGGATTCTATTCCAAAACTGCAGGACTTCATTTATGCATTTTAAGTCACTTATTAGTTGCCCTATGTTATTTGTGTATATTTGTGTATATTTATTATCTTATATAATAATATGTCATCTTCATGAGGGCAGGAATTGTCTCTGTATTGTTAGACCCCCTATGGGACCTAGTATAATAGAATTTTTTTTTGTTTTTTCAACAAAAGTTTATTTTTCTTTAGAATGAAAAGACTATACTTGCCTCTTAGGGGCCTTCAACTTAAAAAATATGTATTAATCTGGTTCTAGAACTTATTTCATAATTAATAATACAAAAGACCTCCTTGTCCCCATATTGACTATGTATACAAAGAGTCAGATATACCAATGTCAAAGTGGTCCTGTAAGAAAGTGTTTCTTCAAAAGAAAGTGTTTAAAATCTGACTCCTGTGCTGATCAGTAGTAGAACTGCACCTGTGGATAGCCACTGCACTCCAGCCTGGGCAACATAGGGAGATCCCATCTTAAAAATAGGTAGATAACTATTTTTCAAACACTTTTGCAACCTTCCTATTGAGATATTCAACACACATGTTCCTGATAGAATTTTGAATATTAAAAGAATTGTACATCTGGTTATATTCTTGTGAAATTAACACTATATCAAGTGATCCACGAAGTTAAAGATAATATAATTAAGAACATCATCAAAGAGGTAAGCCATGAACTCTGGCAAGACTTAAGAGAGGGAACATCTTATTGTGATGTATCAGAATTTTTTACTGCTCACCTCTGCCATTTCTTCCTGCACTTCATAGTCTTACAGAACATTTCCATTGCTGCAGGTTTCTGTTTGGAAAATTGCTGCCAAGACTCCAGATGTTTTTCAGTATGAATTTATAGAAGCGTGCATTGTACAAAATTCAAAGGAAGGGCTGTTAGAATAGGTTAGATAAAACAAGAAGAGAACCAGAACAATTAACACTGAAATAGGTCTAAATTCTTCGTTTGTTTCAGCTGATTTTTTTTTTCCTCTCCTCTTCCCATTTGCCTTTAGTTCTCCAGTGACTGAAATTAGCAGGGACTAAAAGTCATATCACAAGTTGACATGCTTAACTGTAGCCTCCAGAAAACTCCAAATATATTGGAGTCTAAAGGCAATTACATCAGATCAGAAGTAAGAGTTTTACTCTGGGTATTTCTTGGGAAGTAAACTGGATCTTTTGACTGTCAGCAATTAAAAGCCCTTTAGAAAAATTCCCAGAGAAAGCTCTTTCATGTGGGTCTGAAGCAGTTATGGACTTGCCAAGAAAAGGAAGTCCTATGGCTTTCTGACCATGTCACTACCTGGAGAATTATCAAAAATCAATTATTTACCTCTAGGCACATTTTGGGCTTTCTGCTACTTTGCCCTTATCTCAAATGTCCCTTTTCCTTCTCCACCTAAACAGAAAAAATCAGTACTATGTGGGTCAAGAACAGTCAGCGGGAAGGTTGAGGGTTTTTTTTGTTTTTCGTTTTTCTTTGGATGCCTGACCCCTAAAGAAAGAAAAACTTTAGGATTAACAAATGGCAACCAGAGTCATGCGGCCTAATTACAGATCTGATTTCATGCTTTTCTGAGAGACTCATGAAGAGGCTAAAAGATATTAAATTATAGCCCAGGCAGTACCCCTTCTTTCTGGTATCATTAATTAATTAAGATAAATTTCTAAATATAAAAAGCATGGCTAGAAATAATCAATTTTTTTGATATTATTACCTAAAACATGGCTTCTAACATTATAGAGTAGGCATTAAGACTTTGGTAGAAAAGTTATAATGAATAATAATTTATTGTCTATTTCAAATAGCTGGGAAGAAATATTTGTAATATTTCCAACACAAAGAAATGATAAATGTTTAAGGTGATGAATTTATCAACAGCCCTGATGTAATCATTACACATACAGGTATCAAAATACCAAATGTACCCCCAAAATATGTACAACTATTATATATTGATAAAAGGTAAATAAATTAATAAGTCAAAGAAAAGGATAACTTATTTGGGGCAATTGTGAAGCATAAGGTGATGGTTAAGTATTGATTTTCTTTCTTTATAAACTTGTATCTTGTGTTCCAAATGTATTAGCTTTGTTTTAGAATGGAATCTTCTCTGGGATTAAAATGGTGTTTTTTATTTTAATTTTTGTGAGTACATAGTAGGTGTAAATATTTGTCGGGTATATGAGATGGTTTGATACAGGCATGCAGTGCTTAACAAGCACATCATATAAAATGGGGTATCCATCTTCTCAAGAATTTATCCTCTGAGTTACAAACAATCCAAATATACTCTTTATTTTAAAATGTACAATTAAAATATTATTGACTATAGTCACCCTATTGTGCTATCAAATAATAGGTCTTATTCATTCTTTCTAAGTTTTTTTTTCTTCATCCATTAACCATACCATCTCCCCCAACCCCCACCATCCCACTACCCTTCTCAGCCTCTGGTAACCATCCTTCTACTCTCTAACTTCCTGAGATCAACCGCTTTTGATTTTTAGATCTCACAAATAAGTGAGAACATGCAATATTTGTCTTCCTATGCTTGGCTTATTTCACTTTGCATAATGATCTCCAGCTCCATCCATGTTGTTGCAAATGACAGGAGCTTATTCTTTTTATGGCTGAATATTACTCTCTATGTATAATATCACATTTTCTTTGTCCATTCATCTGTTGAAGGATATTTAGGTTGCTTCCAAATTTTGGCTATTGTGAACAGTGCTGCAACAAACATGGGAGTGCAGGTATCTCTTTGATATACTGATTTCCTTTCTTTTGGGCATATACTCAGCAGTGGGATTGCTGGATCATATGATAGCTCTATTTTTATTTTCTTGAGGAATCTCCAAACTGTTATTCATAGTGGCTGTACTAATCTACATTCCCTTGTACACTTTTGGTGTATAAGGGTTCCCTTTTCTCCACATCCTCACCAACATTTGTTATTGCCTGTCTTTTGGATAAAAGTCATTTCAACTGAGGTGAGATGGTATCTCATTGTAGTTTTGATTTGCATTTCTCTGATGATCAGTGATGTTGAGTGCCTTTCCAGATGCCTGTTAGCCATTTGTATGTCTTCTTTTGAGAAATGTCCATTCAAATCTTTTGTGCATTTTTTATCAGATAGTTAGAATTTTTTCCTATAGAGTTGTTTGAGGTCTTTATATATTCTGGTTATTCATCTCTTGTCAGACAGGTACTTTGCAAATATTCTCTCCCATTCTGTGAGTTGTCTCTTCACTTTGATTGTTTCCTTTGCTGTGCAGAAGCTTTTTAACTTTATATGATCCCATTTGTCCATTTCTGCACTTGTTGCCTGTGCTTCTGGGATATTACTCAAGAAATGTTTCCCCAGACCAATGTCCTGGAGAGTTTCCTCAATGTTATCTTGTAGTAGTTTCATATTTTGAGGTTTTAGATTTAAGTCTTTAATTCATTTTGATTTGTGTTTTGTATATGGTGAGAGATAGGGATATAATTTCATTCTTCTGTGTAGGAATATCCAGTTTTCCCAGCACAATTTATTGAAGAAACTATCTTTTCCCCATTATATGTTCTTGGCACCTTTTTCAAAAATGAGTTCACTGCAGGTATGTGGATTTGTTTTTCAGTTTTCTATCCTGTTCCATTGGTCTGTGTGTGTTTTTATGCCAGTACCATGCTGTTTTGGTTACTAGAGCTCTGTAGTATAATTTGAAGTCAGGTAACATGATTCCTCCAGTTTTGTTCTTTTTCCTTTGCATAGTTTTGGCTATTCTGGGTCTTTTGTGGTTCCATATAAATTTTAGATTGTTTTTTCTATTTCTGTGTAGAATGTCATTGGTATTTTGATAGGGATTACATTGAATCTGTAGATGGCTTTGGCTAGTATGGACATTTTAACAATATTTATTCTCCTAATCCATGAACACAGAGTATCTTTTCACTTTTTGGTGTCCACCTCTATTTCTTTCATCAGCATTTCATAGATTTTATTTATTATAGCAATCTTACATTTCTTTGGTTAATGTCTAGTATTTAATTTTAATTTCTGGCTATTATAAATGGGATTATTTTTAAATTTCTTTTTCAAAATATTCACTGTTGGCCTATGAAAATGTTACTGATTTTTGTATATTAATTTTGTATCCTACAACTTTATTGAATTTGTTTAGCAGTTCTAATAGATTTTTGGTGGAGTCTTTAGGTTTTTCCAAATTTAAGACTATATCATCTGCAAACCAGGATAATTTGACTTCTTCCTTTCTGACTTGGGTACCCTTCATTTCTTTCTCTTTTCCAATTCCTCCAGTTAGGACTTCCAGTACTATGTTAAATAACAGTGATGAAATGCTTGTCATGTTCCAGATCTTAGAGGAAAGGCTTTTAGATTTTCCCTATTCAGAATGATAGCAGCTATGGGTCTGTCGTGTTTGGCTTTTATTACATTTAGGTATGTCCCTTTTATGCTCAGATTTTTTTTTTTAGGGTTTTTATCATGAAGGGATGTTGAATTTTTATCAAATGTTTTTTGAGCATCAATTGAAATGAACATATGGCGTTGTTTTTCCTTCATTCTGTTGATATAATGTATCATATTGATTCATATGTAAATGTTGAACTATTATTATATCTGAGGGATAAATCTTACTTGGTCATGATGAATGATCTTTTAAATGTATTGTTGAATTTGGGTTGCTGGCATTTTGTTGAGGACTTTTGCATCAATATTCATCAGAGATATTGGCTGTAGTTTTCATTTTTTAATGTGTCTTTGCCTGGTTTTGGTATCAATACTGACCTCATAGAATGAGTTTGGAAGTTTTACCTCTTCCATTTTTCAGAATAGTTTGAGTAGGATTGGCATTAGTTCTTCTTTAAATTTCTGGTAGAATTCATCAGTAAAGCCATTGAGTCCTGGGCTTTTCTTTACAGGGAGCCTTTTTTTTTTTTTTTAATGGCATCAATCTTCTTACTTGTTATTGATCCATTCAGGTTTTGGATTTCTTTCTGGTTCAGTCCTGGAAGGTTACATGTGTTCAGTAACTTGTCCATTTCTTCTAGCTATTTCAATTTATTGGCATATACCTGCTCATAATAGCCACTAATAATTTATTTTTATTTCTGCAGTATTAGTTGTAATGTCTCCATTTTCATCTCTGACTTAATTTATTTAGATCTTCTCTTTTATACTTAGTCTGGTTAAAGGTCTGTCAATTTTGTTTAACTTTCAAAAAACCAACTTTTTGTTTCATTGATCTTTTGTATTGTTTTCATTTCAATTTCATTTATTTCTGCTCTGATCTTTATTATTATTTTTTTTAATTGTACTTTAGGTTCTGGGGTACATGTGTAGATCATGCAGGATTGTTGCATAGGTAAACACATGGCAATGTGGTTTGCTGCCTCCATCCCCCCCATCACCTACATCTGGCATTTCTCCCCATGTTATACCTCCCCGACCCCACAGCCCCCTGCTGTCCCTCCCCTAGTCCCAGCCAACAGACCCCAGTGTGTGATGCTCCCCTCCCTGTGTCCATGTGTTCTCATTGTTCAACACTCGCCTATGAGTGAGAACATGTGGTGTTTGATTTAATGTTCTTGTGTCAGTTTGCTGAGAATGATGGTTTCCAGATTCATCCATGTCCCTACAAAGGACACAAACTCATCATATTTTATGGCTGCATAGTATTCCATGGTGTATGTGTGCCACATTTTTCTTGTCTAGTCTATCATCAATGTGTATTTGGGTTGGTTCCGTCTTTGCTATTGTAAACAGTGCTGCTATGAACATATGTGTGCATGTGTCTTTATAATAGAATGATTTATAATCCTTTGGATATATACCCAGTAACGGGATTGCTGGATCAAATGGAATTTCTATTTCTAGGTCCTTGAGGAAGCACCACACCATCTTCCACAGTGGTTGAACTAGCTTACACTCCCACCAACAGTGTAAAAGTGTTCCTATTTCTCTACATCCTCTCCAGCATCTATTGTCTCCAGATTTTTTAATGATCGCCATTCTAAATGGCATGAGACAGTATCTCAATGTAGTTTTGATTTGCATTTCTCTAATGACCAGTGATGATATTTTTTCATATGTTTGTTGGCCTCATATATGTCTTCTTTTGAAAAGTGTCTGTTCATATACTTCTCCCAGTTTTGGATGGGTTTGTTTGTTTCTTGTAAATCTGTTTTAGTTCTTTGTAGATTCTGGATATTAGCCTTTTGTCAGATGGGTAGATTGCAAAAATGTTTTTCCATTCTGTTGGTTGCCGGTTCACTCTAATGATTGCTTCTTTTGCTGTACAGAAGCTCTGGAGTTTAATTAGGTCCCACTTGTCTATTTTGGCTTTTGTTGCCAATGCTTTTGGTGTTTTAGTCATGAAGTCCTTGCCTATGCCTATGTCCTGAATGGTTTTGCCTAGGTTTTCTTCTAGGGTTTTTATGGTGTTAAGTCTTATGTTAAGTCTTTAATCCATCTGGAGTTAATTTTAGTGTAAGGTGTCAGGAAGGGGTCCAGTTTCCACTTTCTGCACACTGCTATTCAGTTTTTGCAACACCATTTATTAAACAGGGAATCCTTTCCCCATTGCTTGTTTTTGTCAAGTTTGTCAAAGATCAGTTGGTTGTAGATGTGTGGTATTGCCTCTGAGGCCTCTGTTCTGTTCCATTGGTCTGTATCTCTGTTTTGGTACCAGAACCATGCTGTTTTGATTACTGTAGCTTTGTAGTATAGTTTGAAATCAGGTAGCATGATTCCTCCAGCTTTGTTCTTTTTGCTTCATTGTCTTGGCTATGTGGGCTCTCTTTTGGTTCTATATGAAGTTTAAGATGGTTTTTTCCAGTTCTGTGAAGATGGTCATTGGTAGCTTGATGGGGATAGTGTTGAATCTGTAAATTACTTTGGGCAGTATGGCCATTTTCACAATATTAATTCTTCCTAACCATGAGCATGGAATGTTTCTCCATTTGTTTGTGTCCTCTCATTTCCTTGAGCAGTGGTTTGTAGTTCTCCTTGAAGAGGTCCTTTACATCCTTTGTTAGTTGTATTCCTAGGTATTTTATTCTCTTTGTAGCAATTGTGAAAGAGAGTTTGCTCATGATTTGGCTCTCTGTTAGTCTGTTATTGGTATATAGAAATGCTTGTGATTTTTGCACATTGATTTTGTATCCTGAGACTTTGCTGAAGTTGCTTATCAGTTTCAGGAGATTTGGGGCTGAGATGATAGGGTCTTCTAAATATACAATCATGTCATCTGCAAAAAGAAACAATTTGACTCCTCTTTTCCTAATTGAATACCATTTATTTTTTGTTTCTTGCCTAATTGCTCTGGCTAGAACTTCCAATACTATATGGAATAGGAGTGGTGGGAGAGGGCATTCTTGTCTAGTGGTGGATTTCAAAGGGAATGCTTCCAGTTTTTGACCGTTCAGTATGATATTGGCTGTAGGTTTGCCATAAATAGGTTTTATTATTTTGAGATATGTTCCTTCGATACCTAGTTTATTGAGCGTTTTTAGCATAAAGCGCTGCTGAATTTTGTCAAAGGCCTTCTCTGCATCCATTGAGATAATCATATGGTTTTTGTCTTTGGTTCAAAAAGACTGTATGTAGCTATAAGTGCCTACATCAGAAAAGAAGACATTTTTCTTCTTTTCTGATGTAGGCACTTATAGCTATAAAATTCCCTCATAGTACTGCTTTTGCTGTATTCTATAGGTTTGGTAATATTGTTCAAGAAATTGTTCAGTTTTCTTTTTAATTTCTTCATTGAGCCAGTGGTCATTCAAGAGCTTATTATTTAATTTCCATGTTGTATTAGTCTGTTCTCATGCTGCTAATAAAGACACACCTGACACTGGGTAATTTATAAAGGAAAGACGTTTAATGGGCTCACATTTCCACATGGCTGGGGAGTCCTCACAATCATACTGGAAGGTGAAAGAAGAGCAAAGTCTTGTCTTACATAGTGGCAGGCAAGAGAGCATATGCAGAGGAACTCCCTTTATAAAACCATCAAATCTCATGAGACTTATTCACTATCCCAAGAACAGCATTGGCAAAACATGCTTGCATGATTCAATTACTTCCCATTGAGTCCCTCCCACAACATGTGGGGATTATTACAATTCACAGTGAGATTTGGGTAGGGACACAGAGCCAAACCATATTATATATATTTATATAATTTCCAAAATTTCTCTTATTATTAATTTACAGTTTCATCCCATTGTGATCAGAGAAGATGCTAGACATTATTTCAATTTTTTTGAATGTTTTAAGATTTGTTTTGTGACTTAACATATGATCTATCCTTCAGAATGATCCATGTGCTGAGGAAAAGAATGTGTATTCTGCAGCCATTGGGTGACAGATGTCTAAATATTTATTAGATTCTTTTGGTCTACAGCGCATATTAAATCTGATGTTTCTTTTTTGATTTTATGTCTGGAAGATCTGTCCAATGCTGAAAGTGGGATGAAGTCTCCAGCCATTATTGTATTGGAGTCTGTCTCTCTCTATCTCCAATTACAGTTGCTTTATATATCCGGGTGCTTCAGTGTTGGGTGGATATATATTTTAAAATGTTATAATCTCTTGCTGAATTGATGCCTTTATCATTATATAGTGACCTTCTTTGTCTCTTCTTATAGATTTAATCTTGAAATCTATTTTGTCTGATATAAGTATAGCTCTGCCTGCTCTTCTCTTGGTTTCTATTGGCATGGAATATCTTTATCCATCCCTTCATTTTTAAACTATGTGTGTTTTTATATGTGAAGTGTGTTTCAGCCAATCTATGTCTTTTTGTTTGGAGAGTTTAGTCCATTTACATTCAATATTATTATTTATAACTAAGAACTGACTTGTGCTATTTCATGTGGTTCTTGGTTTTTTGTGGTCTCTTCTTCCTTCTTTTCTTTCTGTCTTCCTTTTAGTGAAGATTATTTTCTCTGGTGATATGATTTAGTTTCTTGCTTTTTGTGTGTGTGTATCCATTATCTGTGTTTTGTTTTGAGGTTATCATGAAGCTTGAAAATACTATCTTATAAGCTATTATTTTAAGCTGATAACAACTTAACACTTGTATAAACAACCTAGGAAGCAAAAAGAAAACTAATAAAGACTCTGCCTTAACTTTGTCCCCAATTTTTTCACATTTTCTTGTTTCACATTTTGTTTTTCACATTGTGTTATGTTCTGTGTTTTTCTGTATATTTGCTATTACCAATGAGTTTTATGTCTTCAGATGATTTCTTTTTGCTCATCAATATTCTTTCTTTTTCTTTCTATTGAAGTACTCCCTTTAGCAATTCTTATAGGACAGATCTGGTGTTGAAATCCCTCAGCTTTTGATTGTTTGGGAAAGCCTTTATTTCTCCTTCATGTTTGAAGAAAGCCTTTATTTCTCCTTCATGTTTGAAGAATACTTTTGCTGGATATACTATGCTACCATAATTTTTTTTTTTTCCTTCAGCTGTTTAAACATGTTATGCCACTCTGTCCTGGCCTGTAAGTTTCCTCTGAAAAGTCTGCTGCCAGACTTGTTGGAGCTCCACTGTAAGTTATTTCTTTCTTTTCTCTTAACTGTTTCTAGGATCCTTTCTTTGCTCCCTGACCTTCAGGAGTTTGATTATTAAATGCCTTGAGGTAGTCTTCTCTGGGTTAAATCTCCTTGGTGTTTTTTTGTACTTACATATCACTATCTTTCTCTAGGTTTGGGAAGTCCTTTTTTATTATCCCTTTGAATAAACTTTCTACCCCATATCTTTCTCTACTTCCTTTTTGAGGTCAATAACTCTTAAATTTAGCCTTTTGAGGTGGTTTTCTTGTTCCTATAGGTGTGCTTCATTGTTTTTTATTCTGTTTTATCTTTTGTCTCTTGTGACAGTGTATTTTCAAATAGCCTGTCTTCAAGCTCACTAATTCTTTTTCTGACTGATCAATTCTGCTATTAGAAGACTCATGCATTGTTCAGTATGCCAGTTGCATTTTTCAGCTACAGAATTTCTGCTTTATTCTTTTTAATTATTTCAATCTACTTGTTAAGTTTGTCTGATAGAATTCTAAATTCTATCTATGTTATCTTGAATTTCTTTGAGTTTCCTCAGCACAGCATTTTGAATTTTTTTGTCTGAAAGGTCATATATCTCTGTTTCTCCAGGATTGGTCCCTGGTGCCATATTTAGTTCATTTGGTAATATCATGTTTTTATTTATTTTTTATTTTACTTATTTTTTTAGACCAAAACATTTTAGTTTATTGATTATTTAGAAAGGTACAGCTGTCTACTAGTTTTAGTCCATTGTTAAACCAATTGTTTTCTAAAAATTGAAGAATCAAAAATAAATGTACAGTTTCAAAATCAACAGAAGAAAGGGGGGTGGGATTATCATCTACTAGAAATTAGGAAGGGAAAGAAAAATAAGTAAATGCATTTATACTTGATTTCATTTATAACCCAAGTACAGTGACTTAAAATAGATCATATTTCTCACATCATAGGAAGACAAGAGGAAGCTGTTAAGTTCTGTCCATGGCTAACAATGACTCTGCTAATTTGTGTGTGTGTTTTTTAAACTTTTTTCCTATAGGCTATTGGGAAACAGGTGATGTTCAGTTACATGAGTAAGTTCTTTAGTGGTGACTTGAGAGATTTTAGTGCACGCATCATTCAAGTAGTATACATTGCACCCAATTTTTGGTTTTTTATCATTCACCCTCTTCCCAACTTTTCCCTCTGAGTCCCGAAAGTCCATTGTGTTATTATTATGCTTTTGCATCCTCATAGCTTAGCTCCCACTAATGAGGGGAAACATACAATGTTTGGTTTTCCATTCCTGGGTTACTTTACTTGGAATAATAGTCTCCAATCTCATCCAGGTCTCTATGAATGTCATTGATTCATTCCTTTTTATGGCTGAGTAGTACATATGTATATGTATGTGTGTGTGTGTGTGTGTGTGTGTGTGTGTATTTCCCAGTTTCTTACTCCACTTGTTGATTGATGGGCATTTGTTGGTTCCACATTTTTGCAATTGCAAATTGTGCTGCTATAAACATGTATGTACCAGTATCTTTTTCGTATAATGACTTCTTTTCCTCTGGGCAGATACCCAATAGTGGGATTGCTGGTTCAAATGGTAGTTCTACTTTTAATTTTTTAAAAAAATCTCCACACTATTTTCTGTTGTGGCTGTACTGGTTTACATTCCCACCAGCAGTGCAGAAGTGTTCCCTGTTCACCACATCCACACCAACATCTATTATTTTTTTTATTATGGTCATTCCTGCCATAGTAAGGTGGTATTGCATTGTGGTTTGATTTGCATTTCCCTGATTGTTAGTGATGTTGAGCATTTTTTTCATATGTTTCTTGGCCACTTGTATATCTTTTTTTTGAGAATTGTCTATTCATGTTCTTAGCCCACTTTTTGATGAGATGTTTTATCTTGCTAATTTGTTTGAGTTTGTGGTAGATTCGGGATATTAGTCCTTTGTCAGATGTATAGATTTTGAAGATTTTCTTCCACTCTGTGGGTCATCTGTTTACACTGCTGACTGTTCCTTTTGCTGTGCAAAAGCTCTTTGGTTCAATTAAGTCTCAGCCATTTATGTTTGTTTTTATTGCATTTCCTTTTGGATCCTTGATCATGATATCCTTGCCTAAGCCAATGTCTAGAAGAGTTTTTCAAATGGTATCTTCCAGAATTTTTATATTTTCAGGTCCTAGATTTAAGTCCTTGATCCATCTTGAGTTGATTTTTGTATAAGGTGAGAGATGAGGATCCAGTTTCGTTCTCCTATATGTGGCTTGCCAATTATCCCAGCACCATTTGTTGAATAGAGTGTCCTTTCCCCACTTTATGTTTTTGTTTGCTTTGTTGAAGATCAGTTGGCTGTAAGTATTTTGGTTTATTTCTGGGTTCTCTATTCTGCTGTTCCATTGATCTATGTGCCTATTTTTAAACCAGTACCATGCTGTTTTGGTTAGCCCTATAGTATACTTTGAAATCAGGTAGTGTGATGCCTCCAGATGCTCCAGATGTGTTTTTTGGAGGTTTTTTGTTTTTTGTTTTTTGTTTTTTGCTTAGTCTTGCTTTGGATATGCAGGCTCTTTTTTGGTTCCATATGAATTTTAAGACTGTTTTTTCTAACTCTGAGAAGAATGATGGTGATAATTTGATGGGGATTGCACTGAATTTGTAGATTGCCTTTGGCAATATGGTCATTTTCACAATATTGATTCTACCCATCCATGAGTATGGGATGTGTTTCCATTTGTTTGTGTCATCTGTGATTCCTTTCAGCAGTGTTTTGTAGTTTTCCTTATAGAGGTCTTTCACCTCCTTGGTTAGGTAAGTCTTTTATTTATTTATTTATTTTGCAGCTATTTTAAAAGGGGTTGAGTTCTTGATTTGATTCTCCACTTGGTCGTTGTTGGTGTATAGAAAACCTACTAAAGGGGCCAACATACAGTTCGGGCATGGCTTCAGAGGGTGCAAGGCCCAAGCCTTGGCAGTTTCCATGTGATGTTGAGCCTGCGAGTATGCAAAAGTCAAGGATTGAGGTTTGGAAACCTCTGCCTAGATTTCAGAAGATGTATGGAAATGTCTGGATGCCCAGCCAGCAGTTTGCTGTAGGGTGGGGCCCTCATGGAGAACCTCTGCTTGGGCAGTGCAGAAGGGAAATCTGAGTTAGAGGCCACACACAGAGTCTCTACCAGGGCTCCACCTAGTGGAGCTATGAGAAGAGGGCCACAGTTCTTCAGACCCCAGAACGGTAGATCCACTGACAGCTTGCACCGTGCACCTGGAAAAGCCACAGACACTCAGTGCCAGCCCATGAAGGCAGCCAGGAGCGAGGTTGTACCCTGCAAAGCCACAGGGGAAGAGCTGCCCAAGGCCATGGGAACCACCTCTTGCATTAGCATGACTGGGATGTGAGACATGGATTCAAAAGAGACCATTTTGGAGCTTTAAGATTTGACTGCCTTGCTGGATTTTGGACTTGCATGGGGCCTGTAACTGCTTTGTTTTGGCCAATTTCTCCCATTTGTGGTGGCTGAATTTACCCAATGCCTGTACTCCCATTGTGTCTAGGAAGTAACTAACTTGATCTTGATATTACAGGCTCGTAGGTGAAAGGGACTTGCCTTGTCTCAGATGAGACTCTGCACTATGGACTTTTGAGTTAATGCTGAAATGAGTTAAGACTTTGGAGGACTGTTGGGAAGACATGACTGATTTTGAAATAAGAAGACATGAGATTTGGGAGGGGCCATGAGAGGAATGATATGCTTTGGCTCTGTGTCCCCACCCAAATCTCATCTTGTAGCTCCTACAATTCCCACCTGTTGTGGGAGGAACCTGGTGGGAGATGATTTAATCATGGGGGTGGGTATGACTGTGAGGCCTCCCTAGTCATGAGGAATTTTAAGTCCAATTAAATCTCTCTCTTTTTTTGGCAAATTGCCCAGTCTTGGGTTTGTCTTTATTAGCAGTGTGAAAACGGGCTAATACACAAATGTACAGCTGTCAGGTTAGGGTGATATTCCCATCATTTTTTTCCCATTACCCAGCATGGTGGCAGGCCTGACAGAGCTATAAATGTCAACTTACTATTTATGAATAAGAAAAAAAGGAAATAAATTGAAATTCAAGAGACCAGAAAAAAAATAAAAGCTACTGATTTTTCTACATTAATTTTGTATCTGGAAACCTTGATGAATTCTTTTATCAGTTCTAGGTGCTTTCTGGAAGAGTCTTTAGAGTTTTCTAGGTAAACAACCATATCATCAACAAACAGTGAGAGTTTGGCTTCTTCTTTACTGATTTGGATACCCTTTATTTCTTTCTCTTGTCTAATTGCACTTGCTTGGTCTTCCAGTACTATGTTGAAGAGGAGTGGTGAGAGTGGGCATCCTTGTCTTGTGCCAGTTCTCAGAGGGAATTCTTTCAACGTTTCCCCATTCAGTATTATGTTGGTGATGGGTTTGTCATAAACGACTCTTATTACATTGAGTTAAGTCCTTTGTATGCCAATTTTGTTGAGAGTTTTAATCATAAATGGATGGTGGATTTTGTCAAATGCTTTTACTGCATCTATTGAGATGATCATGTAATTTTTGTTTTTAATTTGTTTGTGTGGTATATCATATTTTTTGACTTACATATGTTAAACCATCCCTGCATCCCTGGTATGAAACCTCACTTGATCATGGTGGATATATTGTTGGATTCGGTTAGCTAGTATTTTGTTAAGGATTTTAGCATCTATATTTATCAGGGATATTAGTCTGTGTTTTCTTTTTTGGTTATGTTCTTTCCTGGTTCTGTTATTAGGGTGATACTGCTTCATAGAATGACTTAGGGAAGATTCCTTCTTTCCCTATCTTGTGGAATAGTGTCAATAGGATTGGCAGCAATTCTTTGAATGTCTGGTAGAAATCTGCTATAAATCTGTCTGGTCCAGGATTTTTTTGTGGGTAGTTTTTAATTACCATTTCAATCTCACTGCTTTTTATTGTTTTGTTCAGGGTACCTAATTC
The DNA here is from genome assembly GCA_963573385.1 of Cacajao melanocephalus. Taxonomy (NCBI): domain Eukaryota; kingdom Metazoa; phylum Chordata; class Mammalia; order Primates; family Pitheciidae; genus Cacajao; species Cacajao melanocephalus. The sequence continues at coordinate 25,093 of CAUYLG010008782.1, forward strand.
TTCCTGATTGAAGCTAAGAAAGTTTCATCTGTCCAGGAAATTATCCATCTCTGCTAGGTCTTCTAGGTTTATGCCCATAAAGGTATTCATAATAGCCTTTAATTTATGTGCATCCTGAGATGTTAGGTGAGTCTCTTGAAGGCAGCAGATAGTTGGTTGGTGAATTCTTATCCATTCTGCAATTCTGAATCTTTTAAGTGGAGCATTTAGGTCATTTACATTCAACATTAGTATTGAGATGTGAGATGCTATTCCATTCACCACGCTACTCGTTGCCTGTATACCTTGGTTTTTTAATTGTATTTTTGTTTTATAGGTCCTATGAGATTTATTTTTTAAAGCATTTTCCATTTTGATATGTTTCCAGGATTTTTTTTTCAAGATTTAGAGCTCCTTTTAGCAGTTCTTGTAATGTTGGCTTAGTAGTGGCAAATTCTCTCAACATTTGGTTGTCTGAAAAAGACTGTATGTTTTCTTCATATATGATGCTTAGTTTCACTGGATACAAAATTCTTGGCTGATAATTGTTTTGTTTGAAGAGGCTGAAGATAGGGCCCCAATCTCTTCTAGCTCATAGGGTTTCTGCTGAGAAATCTACTGTTAATCTGATAGATTTTCCTTTATAAGTTACCTGGTGCTTTTGCCTCACAGCTCTTAAGATTCTTTCTTTCATTTTAACTTTAGATAACCTGATGACCATGTTGGAAATAAGTGCTTATCTTCTGATGTCACAGAGAAGAATCAACATTCAGACAAAAGGTTTCTCAGCAAGACTTTCTTTCACTTTCTGCAGAAAGGGCACTGCTTGCTAGCAGCCTTGCTACAAGAGTGTACTGAACAAAGGAAGAGCAGGCATATTTATATCTAACGCATCCAGCCTTATTGCTGTGTCCCGATTCCATTGGCTGGAACTGGACCTCACATTCTAGTCTATACTCAATTGGCTAACAACTTAGAACTTTGCTAAAGAGATAAGGGCAGAGGAGAACAAAGGAAAAAAGGAAGTAGCTTATGGAATGCTGAGAGAGGCAAAAATACTTCTAAATAAGGAAAGAGGAACAAGCTATGACCTAAGGCTTGCCTGGGCTTATCCAGTCAGGGCAGATATCTAGGCTGAAATGTAAGAACTAAGAACACAAAATACACTGATTTCTTTATTTTAGCTAGCAGATGTAACAAAGGCCTTTGAATAAATTAATCTAGAGAGACTACTCTCTCTTCTTAATAGGCTAAGAGAATTTGAAGAGGAACCTTTATTTATTTCACTTTCTACAATCATGTACCTAGGTGATGATCATTTTGTGATGAATTTCCCAGATGTTCTTTAAGCTTCTTATATTTGGATGTCTAGGTCCTAGCAAGGCTGGGGACATTTTACTTGATTACTCCCCAAGTATGTTTTCCAAACTTTTAGATCTCTCGTCTTCCTTAGGAACACCAATTTTTCTTAGGTTTGGTTGTTTAACATAATCCCAGACGTCTTGGGGGCTTTGTTCATATTTTCTTATTCTTTTTTCTTTGTCTTTGTTTGATTGGGTTAATTCAAAGACCTTGTCTTTGACCTCTGAAGTTCTTTCTTCAGCTTGTTCAATTCTATTGCAGAGACTTTCCAGAGCATTTTGTATTTCTATCAGCATGTCCATTTCTGCAAGTGTGTCCATTGTTTCCTGAAGTTTTGATTGTTTTTTGTTTGTGCTACTTATTTCATTGAATATTTCTCCCTTCACTTCTTGTATCATTTTTTTTTTATTTTCTTAGATTGGGCTTTGCCTTTCTCTGGTGCCTCCCTGATTAGCTTAATAACTAACCTTCTGAATTCTTTTCAGGTAAATCAGGGATTCCTTCTTGGTTTGGATCCATTGCTGGTGAGCTAGAATAATTTTTGGGTGGTGTTAAAGAACTTTGTTTTGTCATATTACCAGAGTTGGTTTTCTGGTTTCTTCTCATTTGGGTAGGCTCTGTCTTTGGGAAAGTCTAGGGCTCAAGACTGTTCAGATTCTTTTGTTCCATGGGATGTTCCCTTGATGTAGTACTCTCCTCCTTTTCCTAGGGATATGGCTTCCTGAGGGCTGAGCTGTAGTGATTGTTATCTCTCTTCTGGGCCTAGCTACCCAGCAAGTCTACCAGGCTCTTTGCTGGTACTGGGGATTGTCTGTACAGAGTCCTGTGTTATAAACCATCTGTGGGTCTCTCAGCTGTGGATTCCAGCACCTGCTGTGGTGGAGGTGGCAGGGGAGTAAAATGTACTCTGTGACCTTGGCTTTGGTTGCTTAATGCAGTATTTTTGTTCTGGTTAGCCTCTTGCCGGGATTGGAGCTTTCAAGAGAACATTAGCCATGGTAGTATGGAGAGAAATAGGTTGCTGGGGTTGGGCCCTAAAACTCCCAAGAGTATATGCCCTTTGTCTTCAGTTACCAGGGTAGATAGGGAAGGACCATTAGGTTGGGGCAGGGTGAGGTATGTCTGCGCTCAGACTCTACATGGGTGGGTCTTGCTGCAACTGAGAGTTATGTTCCTAGGTGGATTATGAACTGCCTTTACTCTGTCATGAAGGTTGTCATGGAAGTCGGGGAAAGCTGGCAGTCACAGGCCTCACTGAGCTCCCATGCAACCCAAAGGGCTGATCTCACTGTCACCATGCTCGCCTCCCTCCCCTCAGCAGCACCAAATCTCTTTTCAGGCAGTGGGAAAGCAGGGCTGAGAACTTGCCGCAGGTGACCCACTTTCCAGCTGCAAAAGCAAGTAGCACATTCATTCCTCCCATGCCTGTGGAGTCTGCACACTAGATTCACACCTTTTTCCAAGTTCTGGCCAGGAGGCTTAATCAGTTCAAATTATTACAGAGTTCATCTGGAGGTTTCCTTCTCCCTGTGGCCTTTTCTCAGTGCCTCTGGCTGCTCTCCCCAAGGACCCCTGTGAGGCAGGGCAGAAATGGCTTTCCAGGGGACCCAGCAAGCCCACAGGACTTTTCCTGCTTAGCTTTCAAATTGGCTCAACTCCGGGTAAGGTCAGAATCTTCTGCCATAATCTATGCCTTTAGGTTCCCCAGTGAGGAGCATGTTCCAGGGTGAATGATCTCCCTTGCCGACTTCCACAGTTTGGATTCTCACAGTATTTGGGGTGTCTCCCAAGTCCTGCAGGAGCAATCTGCTTCCTTCAGATCGTCTTTGGGTTCTCTTGGCTTTCCTAATGTATGCCTGCGGTCATTCTGGAACAATAGTTCATGATGTGAGCCTTTACATGCTTCTCTGTCCCTTTAAGTGGGAGTTGCAATCTAGTTCTGCCTCCTGTGTGCCATGATCCTCTCCTGATGTCATGTCTTTCTGGATGATGTTGATGCTTACAGATATTCTTCAGTGTCTGGGCACTGAAGACGTAGGTGTTTCTTGTAATCTTCTCACTCTGGGCTTGTTTGTTCCTGTCCTTCCTGGGAAGGCTTTCCGGATATTCAAAAGAACTTAGGTGTGCCAGAAGCCCAGTAACTCTGTGGTTCTTGCAGACTCATAGAGGTACTACTTTAATGGTCTTGGACAAGATCTGGAAGAATTATCTGGATTACCAGCCAGATTCTTGTGCTCTTCTCTCACTTTCTCCCAAATAAATAGAGTCTCCCTCTCTCTGTCTCTCTGTTCTGAGCCATTAAGAGTTGGGGGTGATGTGACAAAAGCACCCCTGTGGCCACCACTACTAGAACTGTGCTGCATCAGACCTAAAGCCAGTACACCGCTGGGTCTTTCCTAAGGCTTGCTGGAACCACTCTCTGACTATGCCCTAGGTTTGCTAAAGGCCCTCGAGCTTTATAAAAGGAGGTGGAAAGGCCAGCCAGGCCTGTGTCCTTCCCTTAAGGGTGACAAGTTCCCCCACACCCTAGGCATGTCTAGAGGTGCCGTCCAGGAACTAGGGACTAGAATAAAAAATCTTAGAAGTCTATCTAGTGTTTTATTGTTCTGCAGATGAGCTGACACTCAAACCACAAGACACAGTCCTTCCCCCTCTTCCCTCCCTTTTCCAAAGGCAGAGGAGCCTGACCCTGTGGCCACTACCACCACAGGCCCACATGGAGTACTCCCCTTAAAGCCCAAGGGCTCTTCAGCCACCTTGTGGAGAAGGCAGCCTGGCCTGGGACTCGCCCTTCCAATGCAGAACTAGTGGTGGTAGCCACAGGGGTGCTTATGTCATACCACCCCCCGCCCCCAGCTCCAGGTGGCTCAGAACAGAGAGAGAGAGAGACTCCATTCATTTGGGACAAAGGGAAGAGAACAAGGAACTTTACCTGGTAATCCCCTCTGGCCTAGGGCAGGTCCAGAAATGCCATCCAAGAGCCACATCTTGAAATCTAGGACTCTAAGAGCCTGCTTGGTGCTCTACCCTGCTGTGACCAAGCTGGTATCTAAAGTACAAGATAAAGTATCCTTTGCTTTTCCTTTCACTTTTCTCATGTAGGAGGAGTCTCACTCTATAGCCATTGCAGCATGTGCTAAGTCTTACCTATAGCCAGCCAGTCTTAGAGTCTTACTCAAGGCCCTCAACATAGGACCTGGGTATTGCTGCTGGTTATTCAGGGCCTGAGGGCTCTTCAGGTAGCAGGTGATGAATTTTTCCAGGACTAGGTCCTTCCCTTCCAGACTGCAGATTCTCTTCTGGTCCAGGATCCTCCCTTTCCTAGAGCTAAAGCCTGGAAAGGGAGCCTCACCTGTGACTGGTGCTATATCCTACTGTGGGCTGAGCTGCCTATCACAGCTCTATCCTGCTGTGGCTGAGGTTCAAGATGCCAGACCAAGTCCTCTATACTCTTCCCTCTCCTCTTCTCTCCTCAAGCTGAGGCAAGGGGTGTCTTTCTGAGCCACAAGCTATGCAGCCTGGGGCTAAGGAAGGGGTGATGCCAGCACTACCTTAGACACCTGGCTGGTATCTCAGTAGGTCACATGACCCCCTAGTCCACTGGATCTAGGCCCAGTTCAGCACAAGGACTCACCTAGGAGTTGTAGTCTTTGTGGTCTAGACTATCTTTCCAAGTTTCTTAAGGGCCCCAAGCACTTTAGCCTGCAGTGGCAAGGCTTTTGGGAACTCAGGTTCGGACTGCTGAGATGGCCAATTCCCCTCTGGCTAGGGCTGCTTGAAATGCTCGCTCCACGGGTGGACATCAATAGAGTTGGTCCTTTTTTTTTTTCTGTTGTAATAAGGCAGCACTGAGTTCAATGCCTCACTAATGCCGTGATCCCCTTCTCCTACGCACACTGAAACACTCTCCTCACCACACTGCTGCTGCCAGGAAATGGGGGATGGTTGGTGTCAGTGATTAAAGACTGTTTTTTTCTACCTATTCAGTGCCTCTTTCAGCAGTATGAAGTTAGAACCAAGTACCGTGTGTACTCACCTGATTTTTGGTTTTTATGGAGGTGCTGTTTCTGTGTGTAGCGTGTAGATAGTTGTTAAACTGGTGTCTTTGGCGGGGGCATGATTGGTGGAGACTTCTCTTCCACCATCTTGCTCTGACCCTTCTCTGGGATTGTAATTCCCACAAATGTGCCAACTCCCTATGCCTAGTAAGCTGGGTGAGACAGGTGGTGGCTACTTCAAGCTCAGCCTTGGTGAATAATTCTTTTTCTGTGAATGCAGATACTCACAGAGCAACTGGTTCTAAGAGATCTACACAAGGAATAATTAAGTTATACCATCACACTCTCTTCAGCCTGGTTTATACATGAGAAAGCATTTTTATAGTTATTCTGTGGAGAATATTTCTGCCATAAAGATTTTAAATTTCATCATCCCTTCTTGGTATTTTGGCTGGTCTGGAGGCATCAAAACATAATCAAATTCCTTATGTTTAATGTAAAAAATATAAAATGAAATAGATAACATATTGAGAAAAGTATATGTGAGGTATATGTAATGTTAAAATAAGTAAAATGAACAAACTCATACCTACCTCCCAGCTTAAGAAACATAAGAAATACAGCATCAACTATGTCTTGAAGTCACCAGTGTCTCCCTCCATCCCCAATCCCAGGCCCTATAAAAGGCAACCTCAACCATTATCCTGAATTTTCTATTTATCAATTCTTTGCTTTCCTTTGTTGTTTTACCACTGTTGTATGTATCCCTAACGTGCATATATCTGTGTGCATATAATTTTGTAAGTTTTTAATTTTATGTAAAATACATCATATTTTTCCCATAGACTTGTCTTCATTAACATGTTTATGAGATTCATTCATGTCGGTGGTGCAGCTCTAATTAATTTACTTCTGACTATTACATAGACATTTTATTCTTTCCTCTATTAATGACCATTTGGGTTGTTTCCAGAATTTTGCTGTAATAAATGATGTTGTTATGAACGTCACTGTACATTTACCTTGGACAGTAATTGTTGGGTTAATGGATATCCATGTCTCCAGCTCCGCTACATCATCCTTAGTTGTTTTCTGATTTGGCTTCTAGCAATATAAGAGTTTCTGTTCCTCTATAGCCTTACTAAGACTTGGTATCATCTTATTGCGACTTTTAAAACATATTTTATGAGTTTTAAATAATATCTCATTGTAATTTTAATCTGAATTTCCCTGGCTACTGTTCAGCATATTTCTTAAATGAACACTGAGTTCTGATGTTTTTCCTATTTTCTTATTACAGTGTTTGACTTGTGCTTACTGATATGTAGGCTTTCCTCCCTTTTAAATTGTGAAACAATGAACAAAAATACATAAAACATCTATGTACAATTTAATAAATAATTTAAAGGAACTATCTGTGTAAAGACAACCTAAGTCGAGAAATACATATTTCCAGGACCTCAGAAACCCCACATTTTGCTAATTCAATTTCATCTTTTGCTCTAGAAGGAATCATTACCTTGTTTTTTTTGGATAATCACTTCTTTACTTTTTATAGTTTTACTATGTATGCATCTCTGAACAATATGGTTTAATGTGGTCTATTTTGAACTGTATATTATCTTTACACTTTTGGTTTTTACTTCTTTATATCAGTGTTATACTTGTGAAACTTAGCATGATTTCATAGCTCATCTTGAAGTGTCCCGAATTTGTGGTCCATCATATTTTAGCCCTACAGCTTGGCCTATAACTCAGATTTACATGGGATTATCTGAATTAAAATTTAAATAAACTTAAAGTAATCTCACCTAATTCCACTTATATCTTCCATTTTATCCTAATTTACAAATCTCTCCATGTTAATTCCAGATGAGTCAGGACATTTGATTAAATTTCTAGTTAGTTGCTATGGTAGCAGATTTATTTTTGTTTTATTGCTACCTTGTTCCTGAACATTTTACATTTAGTGTAATCAGTAATTAACTTTTATACACCCACACTTCACATTTACTATGTCTGGGGCAAAGCCAGTACTTTTATTTTCTTTTTTTCCTTAATACCAGTAGCTTATGTACCTTAGAAGAACTTCTTGTTCTTAGTATGAAATAGCCAGATAAGTTATAAATAAACAAATTTGCTGCCCAAAACCATGTTGCTTGGTACATATTAATAATTAGGGCCAAAGGATATTGCCAATTATACATGAGTTAATTTTTTAAAATTTACTGATATTCACCTAGTTTTCATGTTCTCTGATCGTCTTTCCTAAAACACCCTCCGAATTCAATTCATATTACTTCAGTTCAACAAATAATTATTGAGGACCTAGGCAATATGCCCTCCCGTAACCATTAAAAAGGAAGAAAGAAGAAAAAAATCATGATTTCTTCTTCAGTGGATTCATAGTTGATATAGTTGGATGCCTCCTCCAAATCTCTTGTTGAGATGTAATTCCCCAGGGTTGAAGGCAGGGCCAGTTGGGAGGTGATTGGATAATAGGGGTCAGATTTCTCATGAATGGTTTAGCACCATCCCCTTGGTGCTGTCCTCACAAGAGTGAGTTCTCACGAGATCTGGTTTTTTAAAAATGTGTGGCACCCTCCCACCTCTCTCTTGCTCCTGCTCTTGCCATATGATGTGCCTGCTCCTGCTTCCGTTTCTGCCATGAGTAAAAGCTTCCTGAGGCCTCCCTGGAAGCCAAGCAGATACTGGCACCATGCTTCCTGCACAGCTTGCAGAACAGTGAGCCAGTTAGACCTCTTTTCATTATAAAATTACCCAGGCTCCTCTATTTCACCTTCCAACGGGCCCTGCCTCCAACACTGGGGATTACGTCTCAACAAGAGATTTGGAGGAGGCATCCAACTATATCAACTAACTACAAGTCCTTTGAAGAAGATATCACTATTCATCAATTACCCACCCACTACTTTAAAAATCTAGTCCAGAGATCTGATGAAAGAACGAACTGACACAGAAAGTAGTCCAGGAAAGAAGACATATATACAGACAACATAGGGTACAAGGGCAATAGTAGAAACAAGAACAGGGGAAAATCACATAGAGGAGATAGAAATTAACTCTATTAGAGTTCAATGTGTTAAGAAATGACATCACAGAAGAAAGAGCCATCCAAGATAGTTTTAAATGGATGAATAGCAACTTACCACCTGAGAGAAACAGGATGGGCAAAAGCCAGAGCTTACAATGGATTAAATGAACTACATGTGGTTCAATGCTGCTGAAGCTTTAATCACAAGGGGAAGCATAAAGACATGAAGCTACAGAGAAGTCTGAGATCAGGACACAAAGGGCATGCTATGGGGTTTGTCAAGGAATTTGTGTTTTAGAAATATAACCTTCAAGATGTTGTGGAATTTAGGTGGTCAGCTGTACAGTAAGTATTAGGACTGGCTTGACTGACAGTAACCCACCACTTTATAAAACTAGTCTAGAGATCTGGTTCACCATGGCATCAGAGACTCAGTCCCTTCCTATATTGTTGCTGTCATGTCAGCCCCATTCTAACATCTAGGATGGCAGTATCCACAGTTCATGCAGCAAGCTTAACCAGGGGCAAAGCAAAAGAGGGCAAAGTGTGCCTGCCAATGGTCTTTCTGAGAAGGTCCTCAGAAAGCGCCGCATGACTTTTCAACCTACCTCCCACTGGCCAGCACTTAGTCACACCCAACGGCAAGGTAAACTGGGAGGAGAAAAAGTGAAAGTGGAGGACAACTGGCAATTTTTGCTGCTAAGAAATAAGACACTGCAGTATTTCAGTGAGCAATAATAAGGGCTGCATGAAGGCAGTGTTGGTGCGAATGAAGAGGGAAGAAGGATCTGACAGCTGTTTAGGCAGCAGAGTGGTTTAGAGTTGGGGATCTATTACGGCTGTAATCCCAGCACTTTGGGAGGCCGAGGCGGGTAGATCACGAGGCCAAGAGATAAAGACCGTCCTGGCTGACATGGTGAAACCCCGTCTCTACTAAAAATACAAAAATTAACTGGGTGTGGTGGTGCACGCCTGTAGTCCCAGCTACTCAGGAGGCTGAGGCAGGAGAATCGCTTGAACCCAGGAGGAGTTTGCAATGAACTGAGATTGCGCCACTGCACTCCAGTCTGGTGACAGCGGGACTCCACCTCAAAAAGAAAAAAAAGTGGGGAATCTAGTGGATGGGATGATGGCTTTTGACTTTGGCTTGAGTAGCTGAGTAGGTAGAGGTATCACCATGGGAATTTTCATCATAATACAAACAGAAGGGAAATAAAACAAATATTAAAATGAGAAAAAAAATCAAAATAGTACTTTTACTGTATAAAGTCTACTGCCCTTTAACACTACCCTTTCCCTAGTGCTTCCTCCAAAGGTTTAGATATTCCTTACCATCAGAAGGGGAGACACCAACATCCAAATGACATAGAACACTGGGCCTTTTCCTTCTATTCAGGACAATGAAATGGGAAAACTGAATTCCAGACCCAACTGTCACCAACAAGACCAAAGACTGAGGGCAAGTGAATTTATCCTCTGCAACTTAGTTTCTTCATCTGTAAAATACAAAAGTTGAACTAAGTAATGTTTATGATCTCATTCAGCTATAGAATTCTTGGATTCACTAGTCATAACAATTACCTGTGCTAATCAACATCACAAAAAAATGAACAACCTTGTGTCACCCCAGCCATGCCTAACTTGACAATGAAAAAAGATAACTGAGACAATGACTTTAAGTTCATGTAAAACACAGTTTCCTAATTAGACATCACATCTCTTCAGTTGGCTGTTGGAAACCTAGTTTAGTGTGGTCTGTTGGTATTAAACTTTGGCAAATTTACAAGGTATTTTATTAAAGTGAAGGGGCTTTTGCCTGTTGCATTTCAAAATTACTTTAAAAGATTTTACCTGGGGGGGAAAGGATTACTTTTCCTATTATGTGTATAAGCCGACATGTGGTTGCTGAAAATATCTCCCTTGAATTAAGAAGTTTTTTCCTTTTGGTTTGTCAAGTACATAATGTTCCACCTACTACAAAGGATTAAAATGACCTGTTTCATCACAGAGTAAGGTAATCATGGCAGCATGTGATTTTTGGCAGAAGGAACACTTTGTAATTGCTAATTTCCCATATCTAAATTCAGCTGAAGATTGCAGCCTAAGTCCATAGTATTTTACAAGTCTTAACAAGCAGAACCCAAGGATGCTGCCAGGTTTTTTTAGACTGCCAATGAAACCAGGATAGAAGAGAGTTTGCTGAGTGTGACCCTTTTGGAAGGAATCTTTGAATCCAAGACCCTAAATGTCTTACAGACACATGAAAGAGTCCATGGGACACAAATGTTAGACTCAGGTGCTTATTTTGGCCCCAGACTCTCTTCTCATCTCCTCTGTGCTTTCTGCCAACTGGCAGCTGTCCTCAAGGTCAGATCCTTTATTAAAAAATCAGCAACTTAAATAAAACCAGTAACGCTTTCAGCAAGTATAATCCATTTTACGTAGGAGGTGTTTCAACTAGTATTTCTTTTTGATATAAAAAACTTTAAAATTTTGATATAAATATTTTAGAACTCACATCTAGAGCCAAATTTGTATTTTTCAGCCAAAGAAAAATACTCCTTACTGAATAAGTATTAGATCCCAGTCTATGATGAAAGTATACATTTTCCAGGTGGCCAAAAAAAAAACAAATGCAAATAATATCATCATGATATAATTGACTTTGAAGCACAATTTTATGTTCCTTAAGTCTCCAAATAATTTTTAATCCTGTTAGTTGTATTTCAAAAGGAACCATTCTTTGCAGATGTCAGACCAGATGTTAAAATGCATTTCTTTACTATTTGTCAAAGTATTACATGTAGTCACGTTTGCAAGATGGGAGACTTGGAATTCTGGACTTGATGCTGCATACTTAATTAGGACAATAAAATGTTCTCAAGCATATAAAATCCATGCTTTAGAAGTGAATTCTCAAAAGTCAAAACATCATATAGGACTTTTGCTGACCAAAAACTTAAGGTGTATATAGGAGCTGATGTGCCATAGGTTAAAGATAACAGGTTCAGTGATTACACTGAGCAATGCTCAAAGCCAAGCTTGTCCCTTCTTATCAAGGTAACCTTGGGTCAACCGGTTAGCCTCTTTCACATTTAATTTCTGATTGTTTCAATTGTACTTAAAGTGAGAACAATCATAAATATATTGTATACATCATATATATTCATCACATATGTCACTGATACATATAAATTGGCAGCTCAATTCCTCTTATTGCTCAAGCCTAAATCCCTGGAGTCATCTCGTCTCCTCTTTTCCTCTTACACCTCATATCTAATCTGCCAACAAATTCTGCCCCCTTTGCTTTCAGACTATATCTAGAGTCCAACCACATCTCATCACCTCCATCGCCACCATTCTGGAGGTTGATGCCATAGGCTCTCCCTCGATGATGGCAGCAGTCTCATCTTCTCTGGTCTCTCTGCTTCTTATTCTCTTAATTTCAACACAGAAGCCAAAGTAGTACTTTAAATACACAAGCTAGATTGTGACACTCATTGACTCAAGGTTCTCTGGCTTGTGATTTTCCTTCTCTCTCAGAGGAGAGCCGAAGTCCATCCCAAGGACTGATAAGACCCTGAGGCTCTGGCCTCTCTATCACCTCTCACTCATCATTTATTACTAAGTCCCTATCACTCTCTTTACTCCCTCTCCCAGCCTTACTAGGCTCTCTGCCAGGCCCTATCTCAGATCTCTGCACTGGTGGCTCCCTCTACCAGCAGAGACTGGTGCAGTAACCCAAGTACAAGTTTACACGGACAAAGTATTAAAATTGAATCATTGAGATTCAAAAAGATACAGGAGATCCAAGCCACATTTAAGAATAAGATATTACATATCAAACAGGAGCAAGGGGATTAAAAAGGGTAAAAATCTGTTTTCCTATGTTGGCTAACGATATTTTTGGCTGGGTGTGGTTGCCTGGTAATCCTAGCACTATGAGAGGCAGGAGGAATGAAGATTGCTTGAGCTCAGGATTTCAAGACCAGCCTGGGCAACATAGTGAGACTTGTCTCTACTAATTTTTTTTTTTAACTATCCAGGCATGGTGGCATGAACCTGTAGTCCCAGCTTCTCAGAAGGCTGAGGTGAGAGGATCATTTGAACCCTGGAAGTCAAGGTTGCAGTGAGCCATGATCCTGCCACTGCACTCTAGCCTGGACAATAGAATGAGACCTACTCTCTAAAAATTAAACAAACAAACAAACTGTTTAAATAACTTATTATATATTATGTGACAAAGGTTTTCAGGTATAGGTTTGCTGTGCATTTCAAAGTTAGCATTGCAAACTATCTCCTAAAATTCTATAATTAACAGATACTATAAAAATGACTATGTAAATCAAATACAGATGTTTTCTCACATAACTCTGCTTATATAATATTAACCCAGTCTTATTTAAATACCAAATTTAGGTTGTTATATTTTTAAAAAATTTTTCCAGATGTGTGGTTTCCTGGGAAGCCACCTGCAACTTCCAGAAATTTATTCAGAGCCCAAGAAGTTTTAATATTTCTGCACTTTGAGGTCTTCTATTGAATATTCCCCTTTTCTCTTGATCTAAGTGTTTTGTTTGCTTCTGAGCAAGATCACTGTTTGGAGACAGACTTATCTAAGGTGAGTTATAACTTTGTATGCAATTTACTGATGAACAGGTATGAAAAATAACAGCTGATTTAATTTATTACATCATAGGATGATAAGCTTAGAAATCAGCTTTGCATAACATCCCCTGTCGTGACCACCCTCTCTTGACACAGATACATAGACAGGGTTATTTGTGGCTGTAGAAAATGTGATGCAGACAGTACTTGAAAGTGAAGGGAAGAAACCACACCAAGATCTTGCCTGGAATTCTTTTGGTCACGCTGGCATCCTAGTTAGATCTTGAAAATCCATATGGAGTTATCATAGAATCTTCCTCTTCCTCGGTGAAGAAAAATTTCAGACCTGTTGGCTGTGGGATCCATGATACCAGGCTTTCATCTCCTCACACGGGTGAAGATGAGGTAGAAGTAGAGGAATAAAGGAAGTCAGGTGTAAATAAAACTAAATACAGCCAAGTTTAATGACCTTTTAATCAATGACGGACTTCAAATATGACAGTGGTCCCATAACATTATATTGCATTTTTACTGTAGTTTTTCTATGTTTAGATACACAGGTACTTAGATTGTGTTACAGTTGCCTACACTATTCAGAACAGTAACATGCTATACAGGTTTGTAGCCTAGAGGCAATAGGCTATAACAATTCGCCTAGATGTGTGGTGTAAGCCGTACCATCTAGGTTTGCATAAGTACACTTTGTGATGTTCACACAACCAAAACCACCTAATGATGCAGCTCTCAGAGCTAGAACATATACCCATCATTAAGTGACGCACACTGTACATTTTCTAACCTAGATTTAACTCTTTGTAATATCAATTATTTCTGTCAGTTTTTTGCATCAGAATTTGATACCTATGATAATAAAGTTTAATCAAAAGAGTAATGTATTTGAAACATAAGGGCTTCATTATTAAATTCTGTGATTTAGAGGTGCTCAAATTCTTGTCCCAGACATGCCTTTCCTAATCCTAATAGTTTCAAAGAGTCAGGGCAACATCATAGCTACGATAACATTACCAATCTTGACAGCTGACCTGCCAACTGCATTACCTTGTTGCTCCTCATATTTTATCAGCAAAAGGGATGCCTCCGTTGCAAATGGATCCAGATGTTTTAAACCCAGATGTTTTGGAGATAAAACAACAGTAGTTCCTGTTTGACAAAAAAAAAAAAAAAAAAAAAAAAAAAAAAAAAAAAAAAAAATGTGTGGGGCCGTTTGTTGGGGGTAGCACCACGAGG
>CAUYLG010008785.1:0-115482 GCA_963573385.1 Cacajao melanocephalus
CTGACAGGCCCCAGTGTGTGTTAGTCCCCTCCCTGTGTCCATGTGTTCTCATTTTTTAGCTCCCACTTATAAGTGAGAACATGTGGTGTTTGGTTTTCTGTTCCTGTGTTAGTTTGCTGAGGATAATGGCTTCCAGCTCCATCTATGTCCCTGCAAAGGACATTATCCCATTCCTTTTTTAGGGCTGCATAGTATTCCATGGTGTATATGTATCATATTTTCTTTATCCAATCTATCACTGATGGGCATTTGGGTTGATTCCATGTCTTTGCTATTGTGAATAGTGCTGCAAAGAGCATACATGTGCCTGTGTCTTTATAATAAAATAATTTATATTCCTTTGGGTATATACCCAGCAATGGAATTTCTGGTTCTAGGTCTTTGAGGAATTGCCACACTGTCTTCTACAATAGTTGAACTAATTTACATTCCCACCAACAGTGTAAAAATGTTCCTATTTCTCCACAGCCTCACCAGCATCTATTGTTTCTGGACTTTTAAATAATTGCCATTCTGACTGGCATGAGACAGTATTTCATTGTGGTTTTGATTTGCATTTTTCTAATGGTCAATGACGTTGAGCTTTTTTCATTTGTTGTTAGCTCCATAAATGTCTTCTTTTGAGAAGTGTGTCTTCATGTCCCTTCACTTTTTAATAGGATTGTTTTTTTTCTTGTAAATTTGTTTAAGTTACTTGTAGATTCTGGATATTAGACCTTTGTCAGATGGATAGATTGCAAAAATTTTCTCCCATTCTGTAGGTTGCCTGTTAGATCCCATTTGTCAAGTTTTGCTTGACAAAAGCAACAGGCAATTGCAACAAGCAATTGTTTTTGAAGTTTTCATCATGAAATCTTTGCCAGTACCTATGTTCTGAATGATATTGCCTAGATTTCCTTCTAGGATTTTACAGTTTTGAGTTTTACATTTAAGTCTTTAATCCATCTTGAGTTAATTTTTGTATAAGGTGTAAGGAAGGGGTCCAATTTCAATTTTTTGCAATGGCGAGCCCGTTCTTCCAGCACCATTTATTAAATAGGAAGTTCTTTCCCCATGGCTTGTGTTGTCAGGTTTGCCAAAGGTCAGATGGTTGTAGATGTGTGGTCTTATTTCTGAGTTCTTTATTCTGTTCCATTGGTCTATGTGGTTTTTTTTTTTGTACCTGTGCCATGCTGTTTTGGTTACTGTAGGCTTACAATATAGTTTGAAGTCAGGTAGCATGATGCCTCTAGCTTTGTTTTTTTGCTTAGGATTGTCTTGACTATTCAGGCTCTTCTTTGGTTCCATATGAAATTTAAAGTAGTTTTCTTTCTAATTTTGTGAAGAAGGTAATGGTAATTTAATGAGAATGGCATTAAATCTATACATTGCTTTTGGCAGTATGGCCATCTTCACAATATTGATTCTTTCTATCCATGAGAATAGAATGTTTTTCCATTTGTTTCCATTCTCTCTGATTTCCTTGAGCAGTGGATTTTACTTCTTGAAGATGTCCTTCACTTCCCTTGTTAGCTATATTCCTAGGTATTTTATTCTCTTTGTAGCAATTGGGAATGGGAATTCATTTGTGATTTGGCTCTCTGCTTGTCTGTTGCTGGTATACAGGAATACTTGTGATTTTTGCACACTGATTTTGTGTCTTGACACCTTGCTGAAGTTGCTTATCAGCTTAAGAAGCTTTTGGGCTGAGAGGATGGAGTTTTGTAGATACAGGATCATGTCATCTGCAAATAGAGACAGATTGACTTCTCTCTCCCTATTTGAATACACTTTATTTCTTTCTCTTGCCCGATTGCCCTGGCCAGAACTGCCAAGACTATGCTGAATAGGAGTGGTGAGAGAGGGCATCTATGTCTTATGCTGATTTTCAAGGGAAATGCTACCAGCTTTTGCCTATTCAGTATGATATTGGCTGTGGGTTTGTCCTAAACGGCTCTTATTATTTCAAGGCATGTTCCATCAATACCTCCTTTGTTGAGAGTTTGTTTTGTAGTGGCTGGTAATGGTTTTTCCTTTCCACATTTACTACTTTCTTCAGGAGCTCTTGCAAGGCAGGCCTGGTGGTGTGAAAGTCCCACAGAATTTGCTTGTCTGAAAAGGACTTTATTTCTCCTTCACTTACAAAGTTTAGTTTGTCTGGGTATGAAATCCTGGGTTGGAAATTATTTTCTTTAAGAATGTTAAATGCTGGTCCCTAATCTCTTCTGGCCTATAGGATTTCTGTTGAGAGGTCTGCTGTTATTCTGATGGTCTTCCATTTGTAGGTGACTTGGCCTTTCTCTCTGGCTGCCCTTAACATTTTTTAATTCATTTGACCTTGGAGAATCTGATGATTATATGTCGTGCAGCTGGTAATATCTTGGACTATCTTACTGAGGTTCTTCGAGTTTCCCGAATTTGAATGTTGACCTGCCTTGCTAGGTTCGGGAAGTTCTTCCGGATGACATCCTGAAGTATGTTTTCCAACTTGGTTCCATTCTCCCCATTTCTTTCTGGTACCCCAATCAGTCATAGATTCAGTCTTTTTTACATAATCCCATAGTTCTTGGAAGTTTTGTCTGCCTGTCTTATTCCAGCAAGATAATCTTCCAGCTCTGATATTCTTTCTTTCCTCTGCTTGGTCTATTTGGCTACTGATACTTGTGATTGTATTATGAAGTTCTTGTGCTGTGTTTTTTAGCACTATCAGGTCATTTATGTTCCTCTCTAAACTGGTTATTCTGGTTAACAGCTCCTGTAACATTTCATCATGGTTCTTAGCCTCTTTGCTTTGGGATAGAACACACTCATTAGCTCAGTGAAGTTCATTTTACCCACCTTCTGAAGCCGACTTCTTCTAGTTCATCCAACTCAGTCTCAGCCCAGTTCTGGCCCCTTGCTGGAGAGGTGTTGTGATCATGTGGAGGAGAAGAGGAACTCTGGCTTTTGAGTTTTCAGTGTGTTTTTTCATTGATTCTTCTCATCTTCACAAGTTTATCTACCTTTGATCTTTGAGGCTGCTGACCTTTGGTTACGGTTTTCATGGGACTTTTTGTTGATGTTGTTGTTGCTGTTGCTTTCTGTTTGTTTGTTTTTCTTTTAATACTCAGGCACGTCTTCTACAGGGCTGCTGCAGTTTGTTGGGGCGGGGGGGGGCGGGGGTTGGGCCACTCTAGACCCTATTTGCCTGGATCCCTCCTGGAGATGTCACCAATGGAGGCTGCAGAACAGCAAAGTTAGCTGCCTGCTCCTTCCTCTGGGAGCTCCATTCCAGAGAGGCACCAGCCTGATGCCAGCAGGAATGCTCCTGTATAAGGTGTCTAGCAACCCCTGTTGGGGGGGTCTTGCCGAGTCAGGAGGCATGAGATCAGGGACCTGCTTAATGAAGCACTCTGGCTGCCCGTTGATGGTTGGGGAGCTCTGCACTGGGGGAATCTCACTTGTCTGGACTGCCCCAATTCCTCAGAGCCAGTGAGGGAAAAGGCTGAGTCCACCCAGATTCCTCAGAGCCAGCAAGGGAAAAGATTAAGTTTGCTGATCTGTGGAGACCCCAGCTGCCTCTTCCGGCAGGGCCTCCATCCCAGGGAAACTAGAGTTCTGTCCCTAAACCCATGGCTGTAGTTGCTGAAATTCCCAGGCCCTGCCTGGTGAGAAGGGATGGATCGGGGTCAAACCTAAAGAGGCAGTCTGGCCACAGTCTTCCACCGCTGCTGTTCTGCACTGCGGAGAATTTCTCCTGGGTCCCAATCACCCAGTCTCCTCAGCTCCAGCAGGGGAAAATGGCAAACTGGAGCTGCAGTGATGGCTGCTGTCCCTTCCCTCGGGAGATCAGTCATCTTAGGCAGAAGGCATCCACAGTGATGACGGCCAGCCCTCCCCCCAGGAACTCGGTAGTCTTAGGCAGTCTCCAGCCAAGCGGCTACCAAGAATCTGCACAGCTCTGTACTTGGGACCCAAAGCCCTGATGGCATGAGCTCACGGAATCTCCTGATGCACAGGTTGCACAGATCCATAGAAAAAACATGGTTTTCTGGGTGAGGTAGCACAATTACTCACCACCCCTTTTGGCTGGGGGTGGGAACTCCCCTTCCCCCACGCAGCTCCTGAGTGGACCGTTGCTCTACCCTGCTTTTTCCTGCTCTCTTGGGTTGTGTCAACCTCCTTGTCAGTCCCAATGAGATCGCCTAGATACCTTAGTTACTAGTGCAGGATTCACTCACTGGTTTCATTCTTCTCAGTCGGAGCCTCCAACTGCAGCTGATTCTAGTCCAATATTTTTTCAAGATTGAATCCATAAACTAAAAATGCTGAAGGACAACAGCATTATGTCTACAGACAAGGGAACATATAATAATACCTAACTAAAGTTGGTACTGAGATTAGGTGTTACCAATGACACTTCTCCATCTCCAGACTTTGAGTGAAAGTCATAAAGCACATTTTATGCTCAGAAGAACAGAATATTCAATGCAATCTAATCTTGAAACCATAGGTGTCTGTCTTTAAAAACTCTAACCTTATTTTACATCAGAACGGCATATGGTGTAAAAGTAATTATACATCTTAATGAACATGAATCCTTTCCTGTTAGCAAACTATGCTGAAGAAATATTTTTAAATATTTACTCTGGATATATTACTTTTATGCCACAATAGTGTGGGTGTTTAATGAAATGAAAATAGATATGGTTTTGTTGCTTCGAGTAGAAAACACTGTGTATCTGTATACATATATACACACATGTGTGTATATGCATGCAGGTACATATGTAAAAGTGTATATATACATAGTATATACATGTATGTAGTAATTTGATAAGATATAGAAAGTGAGATGAGAAATACAAATTTGAAAACAAGATAAAACAAAACCATTGAAGCTTCACTTCAACATTTATAACACAGAATCAAATTTCGCTTGCACTTATTTTGGATCTTTTCCAAAAGACTTAGGATACAAAAAAAGCTCATTTTACCAGAGTATTTTTTAAAGTAGGGATCATTAACCAGCACCAAGGACTGCCCTGGAAAGGGGTTTCATTGTGTTTCTGAAGAGGCAAAGTCATATTGTTGTTCCCACCTACCTTTGCGACTTTATTCAAATAGCCCTTGCGGGTCATAAATTGGAGCTATCACATCATGCTGTGTGTTACTAAGTTCAAGTCTTCATCTGCTGCTTTAAAGCCATGACCTGGGCAACTTGGATGGACTCACTTCTCCAATTTCTACATACTCAATATCTGTTTTCTCTTCTCTTCTCTCTTCTCTTCTTCTCTTCTTTCTTTCTCTTTCTTTCTTTCTCTCTCTCTCTTTGTTTCTTTTCTTTTTTCTTTCTCTCTTTTTTTTTTTTTTTTCTGAGACAGGGTTTTGCTCTGTTCCCCTGGCTGGAGAGGAGTGGCATGATCATGGCTCACTGCAGTCTCAAACTCCTGGGCTCAAGTGTTCCTCTTGTCTCAGCCTTCTGAGTAGCTGGGACTACAGGCATATACTACCACACCCAGCTAATTTTTTCAGTTTTTAGTAGAGATGAGGTCTCTCTGTGTTGCTGAGGCTGGCCTCAAAGTCCTGAGCTCAAGCGATTGTCTTGCCTTGGCCTCCTAAAATGCAGGGATTACAGGCATGAGCCACTACACCTGGCCTCAATTTTTGTTTTATAGCTACTCCATAGGAGCCTAGAAACTACTACAAGTTCAAGACATCACCAATTGATTCCACAGAAATCTATTAAACACTTATACTCCCTGAGATACAGGAGATAAAAGAAATAAGATGGGCCAGGCGCAGTGGCTCACGCCTGTAATCCCAGCATTTTGGGAGGCCAAGGCAAGCAGATCATGAGGTCAGGAGATTGAGACCATCTTGGCTAGCACCTTGAAACCCCGTCTCTACTAACAATATGAGAAAATTAGCCGGATGCGGTGCACACGCCTGTAGTCCCATCGTTTGGGAGGCTGAGGCAGGAGAATCACTTGAACCCAGGAGGCGGATATTGCAGTGAAACGAGATAGTGCCATGGCACTCCAGCCTGGTGACAGAGTGAGACTCTGGAAGAAAATAGAGAGAGAGAGAGAAAGAAAGAAGGAAGAAAGAAAAAGAAAGAAAGAAGAAAGAAAGAAAGAAAGACATGGTTATACACTTAAAGGGTGTTAACATAATGCCATTTAAAAGGTTGTGATGTGAGTAAAAGGTTGTGATGGGTACTGTGGCTATATAAACATTGCTGGGAGAACCAAGTAAGGGTGCATCTAAACTCTGCAGATAATAAGGAAGGCTTTCTGTAGCAAAAACATTCAGAAAAGCTTAGTCTTAGAAAATGTGAAAGAGGTTATCAGGTGAAGAGGTAGAAAAAAGATATTTCCATCCAGAGAGACCACAGTTATCCAGACCCAAAGATGCAAAAGACCTTGATTCGATTGCAAATCGTAGGAAGTCTGTACATTTGGAGATGAGAGTACAAGGGGACACATGTTTTTGTATACAGAATAGGCTAGGGAAAGAGCATTGGGGGTATCTGTAAAAAAGTGGAGAGACTAAGGAGTCTGGACTCAGGTATAAACAGTGGTATTTAGAGACTCAACTATTACGATCCATCTGGGGAAAAATTCAAGGGTTTATAAACTGGAATGGAAAATGAACTTCTTTCTTTTAATGATTGTTACGTAGTAAAATTTAGCTTTTCCCTCAATTATGAATGTAGGTAACAAACCACAGTGGCACTAGAAGGACCTGTGACTTTATCACCAGGAAAAATCAGGTATTTTCATTTTGTATTACTGTTGCTGATATCTTGAAATAATATTTATGCTATTCACTTCTTCAAAATTTTGATAATTACGAAATCTATAGTTATTTAATGGGTTAATAAAAACACATTGAAGAATGCATTTTCATATAGTAGATATTTAACAGTAATTTATTTGTGTTATATGCATATTATTTTATAATTTTTCAAACAATATTCTGAGAAGGGTGCATATGCTTATTCAGCTGCCAAAGAATCTATAGTACAAAAAAGGTTAAGATCTCTGTATTAGAGATATTTTAGAGACTGGATTTTTTGGTTTAGAAAGAAAGCTGGCAACATTGCAGAATACAAAGAAGTTGTGAAGATGAAGACTCTAGTTAGGATGCTAAAGTTACAGTGTAGATGAGCAATAATAAGGGATACATGGAAGTGTGAAAATAAGAGTTGAGAATAAGAAAGCTGTGGGAAGAAGTGGGGAAGAGAAGATGAGGCAGTGAACACAGCAGGTACAAAGCTCTGAATTGGGCAAGAGCTAGCTGTGTTCTAAGAAACAAAAGCAGGGCAGTGTGGTTAGAAGGTGGAGAGCAGAGTGGGGAGTTTACCAGGCCCTTGCCGGGTCAGATATGACCCTATGAAATGAAACAAGTTACATGTTTTCAAAATATAATAGTGAGACAGACATTCTCATTCCAAAAGGGAGAAAGAGAGAAAAAGGAAAGGGTAACTAGTTTGAAGTAAATTCAAAACTGAACAGGGCAAACAACATTAAATCTCAAGGCACTAGAATAATCTTATTGGAGGCAATGCCCCACCTCTTGGACATAGTGAGTCAGGAATTGGGCTTGCAAGTTTTCCTGTGACCCTGCCCCATGCCCACACTGCAGCTCTCCTAGGTTGTGGTCATGCACCTCATGGCTCTCTCAGGCTGGACTTTTACACTAGTAGCTCCACCGTTCTGGGATCCCAAGGGCAGTTCTGTTTCTATAACTTCTCTGGGCATTGCCTGAGTGGGTGATCTTTGTAGTGGCCCTGGTCCCGAGGCCCAAGGTACCAGCCTCTGCTGGTGATACCCAGACAAACAGGGTCTGGAGTAGTCCTCCAGCAAACTCCAGCAGACCAGCAACAGAGGGGCCTGACTGTTAGAAGGAAAACTAACAGGAATAGTATCAACATCAACAAAAATGATATCCACACAGAAACCCCATTCAAAGGTTACCAGCAACAAAGACCAAAAATAGATAAATCCACAAAGTTGAGGAGAAACCAGCGCAAAAAGGCTGAAAAGTTCAAAAACCAGAACGCCTCTTCTCCTCCAAAGGATCACAAATCCTCGCCAGCAAGGGAACAAAACTGGACAGAGAATGAGTTTGGTGAATTGACAGAAGTAAGTTCCAGAAGGTGGGTAATAACAGCTCTTCCAAGCATGTTCTAACCCAATGCAAGGAGGCTAAGAACCTTGGAAAAAGGCTAGAGGAATTGCTAACTAGAATAACCAATTTAGAGAAGAACATAAATGACCTGATGTAGCTGAAAAACACAGCAAGAGAACTTTGTGAAGCATACACAAGTATCAATAGCTGAATGGATCAAGTGGAAGAAAGTATATCAGAGATTGAAAATCAACTCAGTGAAGAGTGAAGACAAGATTAGAGAAAAAAGAATGAAAAAGAATGAACAAAGTCCCCAAGAAATATGGGACTATGTGAAAAGACCAAACCTATGTTTGTACCTGAAGGTGATGGGGAGAATGGAACCAAGTTGGAAAACCCTCTTCAGAATATCATCCAGGAGAACTTCCTCAAGCTAGCAAGACAGGCCAACATTCACTTTCAGGAAATACAGAGAACACCACAAAGATATTCCTCGAGAAGGGCAACTCCAAGACACTTAATCGTCAGATTCACCAAGGTTTAAATGAAGGAAAAAATGTTAGGGGCAGCCAGAGAGGAAAGGTTGGGTTACCCACAAAGGGAAGCCCATCAGATTAACAACAGATCTCTTGGCAGAAACTGTAAAGCCAGAAGAGTATGGGGGCCAATATTCCACATTCTTAAAGGAAAGAATTTTCAACCCAGAATTTCATATCCTGCTAAACTAAGTTTCATAAGCAAAGGAGAAATAAAATCCTTTACAGACAAACAAATGCTGAGAGATTTTGTCACCACCAGGCCTGCCTTACAAGAGCTCCTGAAGGAAGCACTTAGTATGGAAAGGAAAAACTGGTACCAGCCACTGCAAAAACATACCAAATTGTAAAGACCATCAATGCTATGAAGAAACTGCATCAACTAACAGGCAAAATAACCAGCTAGCATCATAATAGAAAGATCAAATTCACACATAACAATATTAACCTTAGACGTAAACAGGCTAAATCTCCCAATTAAAAGACTGGCAAATTGGATAAAGCATCAAGACACATCAGTGTGCTGTATTCAGCAGACCGATCTCACATGCAAAGATACACATAGGCTCAAAATGAAGGGATAGAGGAATATTTACCAAGCAAATGGAAAGCAAAAAAAAAAAGCGGGGGTTGCAATCCTAGTCTCTGAAAAAACAGATTTTAAACCAACAAAGATCAAAACAGACAAAGAAGGGCATTACATAATGGTAAAGGGATCAATGCAACAAGAAGAGCTAACTACTTAGACACCCACACAATAATGGTGGGAAACTTTAACACATCACTGTCAATATTAGACAGATCAACGAGACAGAAAATTAACAAGGATAGTCAGGACTTGAACTCAGCTCTGGACCAAGCAGACCTAATAGACATCTACAGAATGATCCACCCCAAATCAACAGAATATAACTTACAAGGGATGTGAAAGACCTCTTCAAGGAGAACCAAAAACCACTGATCAAGGAAATAAGAGAAGACACAAACAGATGGAAAAAACATTCCATGCTCATGAATGGGAAGAATCAATATTGTGAAAATGGCCATACTGCCCAAAGTAAGTTATAGATTCAATGCTATCCCCATCAAGCTACCATTGACTTTCTTCACAGAATTAGAAAAAACTACTTAAAATTTCATATGGAACCAAAAAAGAGCCTGCACAGCCAAGACAATCCTAAGCAAAAAGAACAAAACTGGAGGTATCACGCTATCTGACTTCAAAATTTACTACAAGACTATAGTAACAAAAACAGAGTGTCACTGGTACCAAAACAGATATGTAGTCCAATGGAACAGAACAGAGGCCTCAGAAATAACACGACACATCTACAACCATCTAATCTTTGACAAACCTGACAAAAACAAGCAATGGGGAAAGTATTCACTATTTAATAAATGGTATTGGGAAAACTGTTTAGCCATATGCAGAAAACTGAAACTGGATCCCTTCCTTACACCTTATACAAAAATTAACCCAAGATGGATTAAAGACTTAAACATAAGACCTAAAACCATAAAAACCCTAGAAGAAGCCTAGGCAATACCATTCAGGACATAGGCATGAGCAAAGACTTCATGACTAAAATACCAAAAGCAATGGCAACAAAAGCCAAAATGGACAAATGGGATCTAATTAAACTAAAGGGCTTCTGCACAGCAAAAGAAACTACCACCAGAATGAACAGGCTACCTACAGAATGGGAGAAAACTTTTGCAATCTATCCACCTAACAAAGGTCTGATATCCAGAATCTACAAAGAACTTAAACAAATTTACAAGGAAAAGACAAAAAACCCCATCAAAAAGTTGGTGAAGGATATGAACAGACACTTCTCAAAAGGAGACATTTATGTGGCCAACAAAGATATGGAAAAAAATATCTCATCATCACTGGTCATTAGAGAAATGCAAATCAAAACCACAATGAAATGCCATCTCATGCCAGTTAGAATGGCGATCATTAAAAAGTCAGGAACTAACAAGTTGCTGGAGAGGAGGTGAAGAAATAGGAATGCTTTTACACTGTTGGTGGAAGTGTAAATTGGTTCAATCATTGTGAAAGACAATGTGGCAATTTCTCAAGGATCTAGAACCAGAAATATCATTTGACCCAGCAATCTCATTAATGGGTATATACCCAAAGGATTATAAATCATTCTACTATAAAGACACATGCGCACATATGTTTATTACAGCACTATCCACAATAGCAAAGACTTGGAACCAACCCAAATGCCCATCAATGATAGACTGGATAAAGAAAATGTAGCACATTTGCACTGTGGGTACTATGTGGCCACAAAAAAGGATGAGTTCATGTCCTTTGCAGGGACATGGATGAAGCTGGAAACCATCATTCTCAGGAAGCTAACACAGGAACAGAAAACCAAATACTGCATGTTCTTACTCATAAGTGGGAGTTGAACAATGAGAACACATGGACACAGGGAGGGGAACATCACACACTGCGGCCTGTTGGGGGTGGGAGGCTAGGGGAGGGATAGCATTAGGAGAAATGCCTAATGTAGATGATCGGTTGATGGGTGGAGCAAACCGCCATGGCACATGTGTACCTTTGTAACAAACCTGCACATTCTGCACATGTACCCCAGAACTTAAAGTATATATACATATATATATATATATATACACACACACGTATATAGAAAACTTATTTTAGAAAATATAACAAAAAAGAACGCTATCACATTAGGTATATACATCTTTTGAAGATGAATCCCATTTAGAAATATTAACATATAAATTATATCGTTTTAGGAACCTAGGAAATGAATAATGTATAAGCATATACATTATATTAGTTTATTATATATTGTTATAAATATGTATATTTATAATATTAATGAATAACGTTGAATGGCAAAGGCCCATTTTCCCACTTTCAAGTTATCATTGGCATGTCACTCAAGGAGACACTGATTCTAAGTTCCTCTACAAATCTTTCTTAGATATTTTGGAGATGACCTGGTTTTTTTTCATTCTCTATGTGGATTCAGAGCCAGCACTTTTCCCAACATTGCTCAAGACTGCCAAAAATCTCTCATTGGAGATTGTTCTAAATATTGCCAATCTAGTTTAAAGGCCCCCTTCCAGATTCATTGCAACTACCTACTGAGGGAATGTATTCTCTTCCCGGGTCCACAAGGGGGCGTAGTTTCAAAGGCAAGAACTTCCCAGCACCATGCCTCCACCCACATCTCCATCCGGGAGCTTGGAGGTCTTTAACTTTCCCGTGAAAGATAATCAAAGATCAATCACCCAGTGGAAGTTTAAAGGAACTCCTTTCATAGGACAGAAAACTTGAATAGGGCGGGAATATCTCCCAAGTTAAAAGTCCCCTTCTCTCTCATCTGGGTGGACTCCATTTCTGGATCTCCTTCCATGACATCATGGGAGCTGCTCTCTCTCTATTTCTTTCTCCTTTTTCTGTCTCTTAAATAAACCACTTTCTGCAGAACTCTTTGGGGCCCGATATTTACTTAAGCCCACTGCACCCAGTGGGGTCCTCCCTCCCATTCTTGGGTGAGTGAGAGACCAAGGGCCTGGAAAGACACATCCTAGCCTCTCTCATGCCCAGAACCTGGTGTCACTACCATACAGTTAAAATGCAATTGCTTAGAAAACGGATAAATATGATGCCACCTGAAAAATAGCACCACCTTTTATATCTTTGGCAACTGCCTGATAAATCTTCCTTAACATGGGTCAGCTCTTAACTGAGAACATTCCAAAATAATGCAAAGTAATAGAAAACTGAATCATTCATTACTGACAAAATTTTCAGATTATTTCTAATTGTTTGGTCTTTATTTCATACTTTGTTAACAAGCAAATGAATGGATAGATTTTTCACCAGTGGATAAAATGTATAATGTTGACCGCTGGAGAAAATAAAAGAACATGTTCTGATTGGAATGACCAAGTTGAGTTGTTAAGAGAGTGAACAGAGCATAAGTCCAGAGTTTCCAAAATATATATCAATATTTTATATTTCTTCTTTTTAAATCTCTTTTTATAAGTTAAATTGGCTCATTTAGCAAATGGAAATGGAAATTTTTTTAAAAGGACTAAAATCTCTCCTATTTCTGTAAGGAGCTTAAAGAAGGAAGCATCTGCAAGGAAGTACTGAAGCATCATTATTATAAATAGGGTTACCTTTACTATTATTCCAGCTCCAGGCTTACACCTTTAGAAACAATCAATCACATTGCATCCTTTCTTCTTCCTTTGCCAGAACCAGCCAGAGATAAGCTTCCAGTTGCTAGAGTTGTGTGAGAAAAATAGCATTGCCCTATCACCTCAATATGACTTCAGCTCTGCTGATGTTGAAAAAAACATAAGCAGATAGAAGGTCCATAATCACACTAGGCAACATTCCTCTTCTCCAGACAACCATTCTCTGGGATCTGGTCAGGTAGTGGAGTCCTGAGAAACAATGCAGAGAATAATTTGTCCAAATTTGATGTAAAGGTAAAAGAGAAAGGAATTGAGGGTGGCTGTAAGGTTATGAGTCTTGAGATTTTAGAAGGATGTTGGTGGCAGGGAATACAGATGGAAATATGTGATTGCAGAGATATTTGACATTAGATAAACAACTTGGTTGTTTGCTTCTTTAAGCCCCATTTATTATTACTTAGACTGAATTGATTTCTGTATGGCAAATATTGACTGATCTTGCAAAAGCCCCAGCTAAAATGTCACCTCCATGGAGAAGCCTTTCAGATACTCCCCAGGCATTTAGTTGCATCTCCAGGGTATTGTGAAAGTATACCATACATATACTGTTCATGTTGCTATCATAATATTTCTCATATTGTAATTTGCTCCTTATATATTTTCTCTCTTCGACCAAGGGATCAGAATGACATGATGAAAAGAGCACAGCTTATGAAGTAAGTAAACAGATCTGGTTTCATTTCCAGCTCTGTCACCATAGCATTGTGACCTTAGAAATGACTAGGGTACAAATAACATGGGGAGAACAGTAGCAATTATTCAGGATAGTGGTAGAGACTAAATCAGAAATACACCCCAGAGTTTGGCACATAGTGGCACTAAATTCATGCTCTTCTCTCTTTCTTCATCTTACTAAGACCATGTGCTCCTTGAAGGCAGGGATTGTTTTATTGAGATCCCTGGTTCCTGGTACTAAGCAGGTACTCAATAAATGTTTTTTGCATGAATGAATTGTTCCACTATCTGTGTTCCTTAGTTCATGAAGTCTCCCCTTACTATACTTACTGCATGGTCTTTGTCCTTCACTTTCACTTGGCTGAGGGCTGCTCAAAGGCAGTACACCATTCATATACTGTGTCTTCACAACATTCTTCCCATTCACCAGATCTTTATGCCTTTCTGCCTTCTGGGCACATGGTGAGATTTTACTTCTTGTTCTCCTTGTAACTCTGTGAGGTTATGGGACTAGTTTTAGCCATTGAGTTATAAGTAGCAGTGACTTCCTGGCATGAGCAAGTATGTGCCTGTGTGAGACCCTCAGATTAACTTTCTGTCACTGCAACTGGCAACACTCAAAATTGTGGTTGGCCAATAGCTTGTGTCTCTGAGTGACTGCAGTGAGCAGAGTTCCCATTCTCTACCCACAGTCTAGAAGGGACAAGTTAAAGAATCAAGAATAAACCTTAGTTGATTTAAGTCACTGGTATTTAGGGATGTTCTTGATCACAGCCAACTCTCACCTGTTCTAACTGGTACAGGGAACAATGAGCAGAATACCTAGCATTATATTCAATAAAGGGCAACTATCAGAGGCCTGCTCCATACACCATTTTACAGAATTTTACTACCTAAGTATTTTCAAAAATAGTTGATCATTAACATTACACAATCCCATGCGGTGGCTAGAAGAGAGATATTATCCCCATTTTATAGTTGGGGCGACTAAAATCAGCAATTGCTCTTCATGAGAATTTCAGCAAGTCATAAAAACACTTTCAGAGTCAGGAATAGATCTCATTGTTTTTTGACTTCCAGATAGGCAAGTATTTGACAAAGCCACACAGGAATCATTGGAAATATAAAATTCACATTAATAAAACTCCTACTCTTGGGAAACCTACAATTTATTTAGGATTGAAAAGACTGAAAATGGTTGGGAATCAGCAATGCAAGGTTTGGTTTTGTTTAGGTTCTAAATTATAAGTGTAAATGAGTAAGCTATAGAATATCTAAAAGAGTGAGATTAATTTGCAGTAGAATAGCTGGATAGGAGTCTTAATTAAAAAATGAAATTCGAGAGCAAATATATAGCATTCTATTTGAAAGAATCTTCTCTGATAAAAGTAGAAATTGTGTATTGTACCAAACAATTGGTTAATTCTTATCCGTATTTTAGGGCTCAGTTCAGATGTTACTACCTCTGGGAGGACTTTCCTGACTCCCTCCTCTACTTCAGGGCACCTCCTACCTGTGTCTTGCTCTGGCATTTAACTGCTATGCTAGTTCTCCACTGTATCATAATCACCCATTTAGTTTATCTACCTTCCGTGTTAGACGCTAAGATACAAAGTGCTGGGAGCATGACTGCTTAGCATAGCCAGCATCTAGCACTGTGGGTCACAATTTAGTGGGCATGCGATAATACTTGTGAGTAGAAATTGCAAATTTTTTAATGACTCAGAAAATTCTGTAATCTGGAGAACATAGATTCACTGATTCCAAAATATCTTGGTCAGTGCTTTTGTTATCTCTGCCCTCAAGAAATTTATACAGAGAACCTTAAAGGAAAATATTTCTCACGTTTCCTATTCCACGAAGGCTGGAGTTCAAAACAGATACCCAGTCACACTCTGAGGTGATAATGAAAAACATGGATGGTCTGAAACTCAGAAGCAACTTTTATATTTTGTGGAGTAGCTAAAAAAAAAAAAAAAAAGAAAAGAAAAGAGACCAGAAAGCAGCTGAAACCAGAAAGCAGAAGGTACTGCCTGTTACACACCAACTGACTTAACTGGTCCTGACAGTGCACGGGCCATTAATAAAGGCTTTCCAGCCTGTCTCATGCATGTACAGACTTAAAAGCCCTGTTCCCCCAGGACCATTAGAGACAGGACTGGATCTACTACAACATATGTGTCTACTGGGCAGACCGACTGATTACCACTGAAAATGCCAGGGCTGCCTACTGACCTGACTGATGCGGCAGATGCCTTGCACAGGTGTGGTTTGTAAAGAGGCCGGAAGAAGAAGGCAGTTTTTATGAAAGTAGAAAATTGTGGATGAGGAATACATGATAATAATAAGAAACATTTAATAAGTGATTAGCCCACGCTCTGAGATTTACATGCTTTGCCATATGTCATTCCCATCTAAAGTGAGCACTGTGTTACAATGTCCCTCTCCTTCAGTTTCTTCATCTTGATGTCATGATAAAACAAGCTATAATTCTAAGGTAATGCAGACCATCAGTGTGAAACACCAGATGCCAGCCAAGACTCTTGGACTAGAAAGTTTTCATCTGTAGTCACTCTGCAGTATGGCCTCTGTGGCTTTTTGTAGTGATAGGCACGAGGAGCTGGAGATCTAAAAAGAAATGGCTGAGAGAGATGGCTAAAAAATAAATTTGAGACTTCATCATGGTGAAAAGCGTTTTATTTTATATCTGCCTGTTTTTCTCTGAAATTGCCTCAGTACCTCTGAGCATTTCATTATTCAGCCTCTTTCTCCATTTACAGGATCGTGTACAAGGTTTAATGGAGTCCCCTGGCTCTTTTCCCTTTGAAATATTCATGGGCCTTTAGCAGTGTCTTTCATGCTCACCTTCTCCTCCATTAGGAAAGAAACCTTGGAGGAGCAGTGCGTGTGTGTGTGGAGTGGGGGCGGGGGAGGTGGCTGCCTACTCCCAGCTCTAGCAGGGAAAAGAAAGTACTCATCTCCCAAGGAGCATGTCTTCTTTCACTACAGCTGATATGCCTACTTTCCCTAGATCAAAGGGAGTGTAGAAATGGCACATTCTGGGAAAAGGGATTTGACTATGTCATTTCTTAACCTGTGTCTTCTCTCTTCATTAGATAAGAATCTACCCAGGTCCAAAAGAATCATGAGAAATTGTCTTCATGGAAAGGTCTAATGAAAGGTCAGCAAACAAGAAAACAGCATTATTTGACCTTACACTTCTCAAAATAGCACTTTCTCATACCTTTTGGGGGGCCTTGTTCTGCCTTCAGACCACTTACCCAGCTCCTTCACCTGATATCATCCGGCGGTCCCCTGTCAATCATAGGAGTAACAACAATTACCTAATAGCATAGCAGGGCCCCTCAGTGATTTTCATCCTGGTTTACTAAAATGAAAACAGAAAGCTATCCTTTACTGAGTGCTTACTATAAGTACCACACTGAGTACTATGTGCCAGGTACCGTAACAATCTTATCAAATAAATATAATCATCTTTGAGAGATAAGGAAACCAAGATTCAGAGAAACCACCTCGTTGGAAAAGCTGTGATTGAAACACTACTCTGATTCCAACACCCAATATCTCCACTTTTCTGCCTGTCTTGCTAAGGGAAGTTTGAGAGTACTAACCTTTAATTTCATTAAAAAAAATTAATAATTAAAAATTGTCAAGCAGAATGGGGCTACTCTGATTTTAAGTTTCAGGGAATTATTTGATAACCACAATTAGAAAAAAAAGTTAAAAATAAACTAAGAGCATAAACTAAACAAAAACCTTATTTATTCCTTATTATCATATATATGATTTATACATATCATAAATCAGACTTAAAGTCATGTTAAATGGAAGAATTCCTAAGAGAAGTCACCATAAAATTGCACTGATGTGTACAAAGAAAAAGCTAGACAAAACTTAAAGATGCAATAAATGCTGGCTGGGCACAGTGGCTTATGACTGTAATCCCAGCACTTTGGGAGGCCAAGATGGGAGGATCACTTGAGGTGAGAAATTTGAGAGCAGCCTGGCCAGCATGGTGAAGCCCTGTCTCTACTGAAAATACAAAAATTAGCCAGGTGTGGTTGCACATGCTTGTAATCCCAGTTACTCGGGAGGCTGAGGCAAGAGAATTGCTTGAACTTAGGAGGCAGAGGTTACAGTTAGCTGAGATCACGCCACTGCAGTCCAGCCTCTGGGTGACAGAGCAAAACTTGGTCTAAAAAAAAAAAAAAGATGTAATAAGCAAGCAAGATAGGAAAAGAATACCTGGAAAAAAAAAAAACTGAAATTAGTCCTCAATATTGTTTCTTTAGGCTTTAAAATTTCTTCTCTCTTCTCCTAGAAATTCTTTACAATCTACAAATTATGTTACTATTTAACATAATCTGTAGTCAGATTCTACGATATTAATATAGCATTTCTATTCACTGAATATATATTTATCAAGCGATGATAAGTAATGTTTATTAAGTACTTATGTTCTAGGCACCGATCTAATTATTTTAGATGTACTGTTTCATTAAATCCTCAGAGTGAATATGAAATAGATACAGTCTCTGAACTAGGCCACAAGATGACAAAGACACATGCAGCTCTCTCCTAAGGATGTCACAGTCTCCTTGAAAATACAGCCTGAGATCAGACCTGTCACCTATGTCTTCCTGCCCAAGCCCCCCTAATATCCTGTGTTATAATCATATACCAGTGAAGAAAGGCCTCAGAAGCCTAGGAAAAAATAAGTTTATTCCCCAGTAAAGAGCTAATGTTGAACTGCTACAGAATTATTTGGGTAAAAAAATGTCCAATGAGTATGAAAGATCATTAAAGTATTTTGCACCATTCTCTATAATGAAACTCCTAAGGTAGAAAGGTAAAAAATTGACATTAGGTCTAAAAATGAGCTCTGATTTTATCTGAAAAACCATTTGCCTCACTTGCCCTGATACGCTGAAAAGGCAATTCCGTCTGGACATATAAAAATAGAGCTTTTCTCCCTTGGTTCTATAAGGAGGGGGTAAGGCCCCTATTTTAACTACTGAGATAAGAGAACCAGAGATGAGAAATGACACAGCAGATTAAATGGGCTGGTGCACGGTCAGAATCATAGTTCCTGTCCGTCATTGCTATGTATTTCTTTTCTTTGTAAAAGTTAACTTTTCTTGCAGAGGTTTTAAAACACAAAATGATATTACAAAACCATCCCGGCTGGGTCAGAGGTTTGGTAGTTTTCCTTGCAACCTTAATTAACTAGATCACCAGGAAATTTCTCCCCAAAGGTCACATAAATGTGATCTTCCTGTTTCCCACCTCTAAGTCCGAGGATGGAGCCGAACATAAGCACTGGGCACAACTGCATATATCCCGCTGTGTCAGACCCAATGCGATCAGTCTGGATTAGGATCATGTTAAATGGAAGAATTCTGTGAGATCTAGATGAACTGAATTTGAATGCTACCTCATAATTCATAAAATATCTTTATCTCACATAATCAGTGCATTTCCACTTATATTAGATCCTCACTGCCCAATGGTAATGACTTCATCTTCTGGTGCTCGTTTAAGTTAAAATATTTGTCTGCAAAGTGTAGCTGAAGCCTGTCCTTACACATCTTTAGCAACTGTTTTACTATCCTCTGAGATTCCACATACATCATCACATTATTATGACAATTACAAGAAGTAATTTATGTAAAAATGTTAAAGAAATAGATGTCTAAATCTGGTAGGTTTATTGTGAAAATGGCTGCAGTTTTTGACCTCTTCCTATCTCCAAGTTTTTTGTAGTATGACTTTGGGGCACCTCTCCTTAAGAGATGAAGTCTATTTCCCAATCTAGGAATCTAGACTGGCTGTATTTATTTATTATTATTATTTTTAAAACTTTTAGGTTCAAGAGTACATGTGCAGGCTTGCTATGTAGGTGAATTGTGTGATATGGGGGTTTTGTCACCCAGGTAATAAGCATAGTACCCAATAGGTAGTTTTTCAGTCCTTACCATCCTCCCACCCTCCATTGTCAAGTAGGCCCTGGTGTGTGTTGTTCCTTACTTTGTGTCCTGGACTGGTCTTTTATTTGCATTGGACAACAGGATGTGGCAGAAGAGATGATGGGCCTCTCTATTGCTTTGCTGCTTTTACCATGAATAAACCTGGACTGGTTTGTCAGAGGGATGTAAGAGAAACACGAAAAAGAACCAAAATTGTCCTAAATCAGGCAATAGACAGACAACAGCTAGTCAGAACCCAACATGTGAGAGAATCCAGCCCACTTCAGCAAAGACAATACCCACCTGATTATAGATGCATGAGTTAAGCCAGTCAAGAACAGAAGAACCACCCATAGACTTCTGAGTAATAATAAATGCTGTTCAAAGCTATTAAGTTTGGGGAAAGTTTGTTATGAATCAAGGGATTACGCATATATTGAGCCTTATTTTGATCCTCTGGATCAGAAGACCCAGGGGTGGAACCCAGGATTCTGCACTTTTATAATATCGCAACCCAAATCTGGGATGTTTGTTTAATATGCATGTTTCTAGGATTTATCACAGGACTAAATCAGCAATTAGAGGTGCAGGCACCTGGAATTTGCTTGTTTAACGTGGTCCTCAGGTGATTCTTAATGACAGATAAGATCTAAGGTTCTAAGCCTTCCCTTCTCATACTCTAAAGTGCACATCATGTTTTGAGTGAACTCATCTCTATCTGTTTAGGGTCATAGAACTTAGAACTTAAAACTAAAAAGTATAATCCCTTTCTTCTGAATTAGGAAGGAAAATCTTCATTGCCAAAACTATTCAATTGAATTTTGGCAAGATTTATTGGTGAGATTCTAAGGCCTGGTTCAAAAGCTTGGCCATGTACTGGAATTGCTGAGGGAGCTTTAAAAAATGCTGAGCTTGAGTCCAAGCCCCAGAATCTCTAATTTAATTGGTGTGTGGTGTGGACATTGGGATAGTTTAGTGCTCCCCGGATGATTCTAATGTGCAGCCAAGTTTGAGAATCACAACTCTACATTTTTCTGTGCCACAACATTTTCAATTGAAGAAAAAAAAATTTTAAAAATAAACTAAACAGGTGTGTGTGGCATGGTCATTAAGATTCCCTATGATGGCCTAAATTACTTGCTCTTCAGGAAGCCTTGTAGCTCACTTGACATCATTTATTAGCAAACTGTTCTTAATTCTGATTTAAATTTAAAATTGAGGAAATAATGGGACAAAGAAATCTGGCCAAATCCTTCTTAAACTGAAAACACATTAAATTCTCCCACAGGGTTGGGTGAGTTGGCAGTTGGATATTTTACACATACAGTTTTTAGAAATGTGCCCTTATTCTGAGAATATTTTTCATAGTACAGGTGCATAACATCATAACATTAAATTTAGTGTCAATAACTGTAGCTTGAGCACACACTTGATGACAAATCTTAATATGATTTTAAGTAAAGAACAATCCTGCCACGGCCTTGAGTAGTTTTAATCTGGGTTGACCATGGTCCAACTTTATAAAGTACCTACTCTACCATCATGAGTAGATAGTGTTCTACAGTGCCAACACTATTATTAATAACGTGTCAAAGTGATACACAGGCCTTACCACTGCTTCTGTTTATTAGTTGAAATCAAATTTAGATAATTTCCCAATATAATCAAGGGCAGGAGGACAAAGAACATAGCACAGAGTTGATGCTTAAATTTATTGCTGATCCCTTAGCTGTTAACCAGGCATTTTAAAAGTTATTATTTTAATCACTCAATCAAGCACAGTCTGAAACAACTCTTCTTCTACTGGACTGCTTCTTTCCTGCTGAGTCCTGATTGTGGAACAGAAATTGAAAAATATCAATGCTTGTGAATGCCTTGCCTGGGATGATTATAATGATATCACCACCACCAAGTATAGAACAATTGTTGAGACCTTATTATGTTCCAGGAATGCTACGAAGGTCTATAGAAGTATTATCTTATTTAATTTAATTTAATT
Organism: Cacajao melanocephalus; assembly: GCA_963573385.1. Lineage (NCBI taxonomy): Eukaryota > Metazoa > Chordata > Mammalia > Primates > Pitheciidae > Cacajao > Cacajao melanocephalus. Next base: position 21,552 of record CAUYLG010008785.1, read on the forward strand.
CTTACACTTGCCTTATAAGGTAGGAGCCATTATTGTTATCTGTATTTTATATATGAGGAGACTAAAGCGCAGAAAAGCTAATTTCTGTAAGGTCCCTCAACAAATAAGGAAGTCAATGCTGTGGAGTCAGTATTGAATCTTTGGCTAATGGACACCAGAAGTCTTGCCATTAACCACTGTACTATGTTGCTATATTCAGCATGCAATAGTATATTGTAAGGGCACTTACATAGATTTGGGGGGAAACCTGAAGATTTTTCCAAACTCTCTGATTGATTTTATGAATGAGAATGATAAATTCCAGAAAGATGGAGTATTTTGTTTCAGGTCACTGTGAATTTATCTGGAATATCATGGACTCTCAGGATTCATGACTCCTCAGAAAACACACTTACAGTCCCACATTTTAGAAATAATGTCTTAAATCTTGAATTATTACCCATAAAACTTCAGTTCAGAGAATGTTGTCATGTTTCAACACACATGCAAAGTGATTAGCTCAATGCCAGATATACAGTGGGTACTGAAATAACATTACTCCCTTTCTTTGGCAGTTTTACTGAGATACTTTCTCTCTTTATTAATTATTTTGGAAAACAAAAAATATACCTCCTTTCTACCCCATGTGCACACTTAAACCTGCTTCTCTTCTTGACTTCTCCTTATTACTTTCCACCTCTGAAAAGATCATTTTCAGCCTTCTTTATGACTTCTTAATCAGTTCTTTAATTCTGATGTTTCTGGACTTTGTTCTCAATACTCACCCCTTCCCAGACGGTATATTCTCCCCTGGGGAATCTCCTCCTCCTCTGTTGCTTCATCTACTTCCTATGCCAATAAGTTCAAAAGCCCTATTTATTTATTTATTTTCACTCTCTCCTCCGGGCTGGAGTACAGTGGCATGGTCACGGCTCACTGCAGTCTTGACCTCCTGAACTCAATTGATCCTCCCACCTCAGCCTTTCCAGTAGCTGGGAGTACAGGTGCATGTTGCCACACCCAACTAATTCTTGTATTTTTTGTGGAGACTGGGTTTTGCCGTGTTACCCAGGCTTGTCTCAAACTCCTGGTCTCAAATGATCCACCACTGTTGGCCTCCCAAAGTGTTGGGATTACAGGCATGAGTCAATGTGCCTGGTCCCAAAAGCCATATCTCGAGGTTAGACTCTATCCTGAGCTACAGCCTTATGGTTCAAACTGCCCACCATATACCTGGATATTGTTCTTTGATTTAAGGACAATGTAAGTCGATGTAGAACATTTGAGTAGGGGGGCATGGTAGTTATTGGGACAACTAAAGCTTCAACTAGTCGTCTGAAATGAATCACTTCCTTTCCCCACATTTATCAGCAAAACAGACCAATTCGAATCTACAGAAAGATACTCAGTGGGCTAGTCTACTCTGCTTGCAGGTAGAGTCTGGAACTCATCATTTCAAACATATATTTTAAAGCCCCTATTTTGAGATATGAGTCTTTTCTTCTTTCACTTCTTCCTAAGCATACCTATGTATTTATGTTTATGTGGAAGTGTGTGTGTGTGTGTGTGTGTGTGCACATGCACCTACACATACATACATACACTTACACAGACACATTTTCCCCCCTTCACTTTTCTCATAACAAGGTTGGAAGGTAGTGTGGTAGAGTAGGGGCGAGGGCCACGACATTCACATATTTATTCATAACATGAAAATACTCATCTTACTGCCTACATGGTCCCCAAGAGGGAAATGTTTATCAAAGCATTCACAGCTTGTGCCTCGCTGCTATGAAATTTTCCCAGTGCTCCAAGAATCATCCCAATTATTAGGCATTCATATGCGTTCTATGCTTCCCATAGATTGTACTGCAGAGGCATGTTGTTGAGGTGATGTGTTTCTGTCCATCATACCTTTTAGAGATCCAGAGCCATCTGGAAGTGAAAAGCAGGTGAAAGGATGCGCTTTCCTGATGAAGACCAGAGGAAACTCCGAACGCTGCAGAGTGCCTTAGCTCATGGGAGGGAAATGCCAACCCCAGGTGGTACTTGTCAGCAAATAGATTTAGTTCTTTATTTTATGAGGGTATTACTTCTGGGTCAGGTTTTCATTTTCATTCTGTGTAGGTGCATATTGTTAAATTCCATTTCTTATAGGCACAAAATGTATTACCTCTGTTTTACCATCTCTAGATATGGAAAACCATGTAAAGGACTGAGACAACTTTTATTATGGACATACTGAATGCAAACATGCTCTTAGACTCTAGCAAGAAGAGAAGGAACAACAGGTTTAGCTCCAAGTTGTAAGTTTATAACTGAAATGCTGTCCTGCAGGGAAGGAGGTATCCAAATCCAGCTCTGAGCTTCCGACCTTTCTCAGGTTTTGTTCTTTCAGAATAGATTTGGAGGGTGATTTACATGGTAGCAAGACAAAAGAAGTATAAACATCTCAGCTATGACTCAGCTCATTTTTACTCCTTCACACAGGGCACAAAAACAGTCAGACTCTTCAAAGTTAGAAGGACCAGGAGAGAAAAACCTGTAAAGGAAAGCCTTTGAAAAGAAATTTGGCAAAGGGCCTGATCTACAAAGCTGATTTTACCTGGTATAAAATGTCCCCATAGTACAAAGCTCTTTATTCTGGATGAAGTGGGCTACAGAAGGGGTGACAGATGACTCATCCACCCTGACAAATTGGAGCTTATGACTTGGTATGTTCACATTAAACAGAAGAGATAAAAGGCCAGTAAAGGTAAGGCCCTGTTAATTCAGTGTAGGGATTTAGGGGGAGGATAGAAGGGGCCAAGATCTTGGTGAATCCTTTCTCTCACAGTTGTCACTTGTACGCCCATTGAGCACTGAGACCAAGGAGCAGACAGATCAGAAAAGTGATTTCTCATCCTACTCTATTCAGCATTAATGGCATAAAATCCCATTAGTGCACTCTAGGGGTTCATTTCAAAACAGACAATGGCCTCTGGATCAGCCTGCCGTGCATAATCATCTGGCAATAGGGAAATTACACAATCAAAAATTTATCAAAGGACCGTGAAAGGCAGCTATGTGAGGTCATGCCCATTCCTTCTTTTGCAGGGAGGAGGGGTCATCACTTTAAGACCAGCAAGATCGATTTTTGCTTCATAACCATAGCTGGATTCACACGGTCAGGCTAGAAAAGAGATCCTAAACTCTTCTGAAGGAGAAAGTGAAAGGAAAGAGTCTTGTTACTGTAATTATTTTATAAGTAGGTGAAAATAATCTTATCCCCCTTAGACATTCTTATGTTCCATATCAACCTTTTTAAAGAAAACTCTCTCACATTCTTATGATTGAAATTCAAGTCCAAGAGGCTTGTCTCATGTCCTGTCTTTAGCCTCTACTCTCTCCTAACCGGGGAACCTGCTTTTCCAATAGTCTGTCAGACTTTATCACATGGATTTTCTTCAAATCCATGTCTGGGATTAAAATATCATCATGCTTCTCCTTTCCGGCACATCTATTGGTACATTTATACAGTTCTTTTTTGGTTTTAACATGCATTCGCATGCATTATCTTAGTTCCTACAACCAGGGTGTAGCCAATTCTATCGGTGGGATGATTCCCAAATCTTTCTCTTTGTTTCTATTCTCACTACCTTCACCCAGTTTAAAATCTTATTATGCTGAACTACGGTTATTGCAGTTTTTATCCTGATCTTTGTGTCTCCGGTCATTCCCTTCTTCAAATTCTCTTGCTGCTAAAGTAATCTTATAATAGCAATGCTTTGTCTAACTCTCTTTTGCCTAAATGGTTTGAATTATTGGCTTAAATGAATAGATTAAATTGTTCGCTATTTAAAAATTAAAGCCCTTCAGCCTAGCATTTCAGGCCCTCAATAAAAAGGCCTAAATCCCTTTTTATAAATCTTCATGTTGTCCATCATTTCCCAACTACCTCTATACTTCCTTCTGTGGGATCTCCGGAGTCCACAATGTCACATCTCCCTGAGTAGCTCTGTGGCCCCATCTACCCGAACACAGCTGATTGGCAGGGGTAGGCCAGCTGGACCAATCAGATCCTCTGAGCAAGGAGTTTGGATTTAAGACTTAGCAACTCAGCCGAATCAATTACCTAATGTTACTGGGCCTGGTTGACATTATAGATACAAGTGTGTGGCTGTCATTTTGTGGAAGTTATTTGTATGCTGAGATCTAGAAGAAAGGAGCACTCTGCAGAGAGAACCAGGTAAATGGTGCCAAAATCCAGAAAAGGGTAAAAATTAGATGATTGAAAAGAGAGACGAGAGATGGAAAGTAGATGGCTTTGTTCTTGAAGTCATGCCTGCTTTCCGTTCTGTACAATAATGAGCTTAGCTGCTGTTCCTGCCCTTTGTTTCCGTAGGTTCTAGTTCTTAGAATAAATTCCCTTTAACTTATGGTAGTTTGAGTGGATTTCTTGCAACTCAACAGCCCCTGGCTAATAAATATTCCTTAGGGACAGCCAGATCAGCCTTTTGCCAGGCCTGAAATACATCTTACCATTTCTCACACCATCTGTCAGAAAGGCCTTCTACTTTCATCTGCTCACATTCTTTAGCATTCACTTCAAATGCCACTTTTTTATCCATACTTCCATAATCACCCATCTCTCATGGATAAAGTAATTTCCAGCAATTCTGGAATCTGAAAGCCACAGGAGAATTTCAGGAATTAACTTCTGATCTATTGGATTTTTAGACAAATGAGAGAACCAGAGCAACCTTCTGTTTTATTTTAAAAGAAAGAAAAAAATCCTCTCTTGTTTACGCTTAGGAACAAATCAACTCAACAAGTTAAGAGGGGGGTATTGAACTAAACCTCTGGTCTCCATCCCTCTTTTGGCCAGAGCTTTGCATCTACACCTCCCTCTTTACCAAATCCTGATTTTCAAGTTATTTCAATGATATAATCCCATGAGTTCATTTTCGTGGTGCTAAAGGTCTGGAGTGGAGCATACTTTCCCAGACACAACTTCCCTGGGTGTCCTAAAAGGGCCCACCATGCTCTCTTTCCTCCTGTATCAAGCATCCCAAATTGGTCACTTCTGACTGCCGACACCCACTGAATTTGCTGCCCACCATCACCTCCATGTCTCTTTCATTATCACTGTTTTTCAGTGTTCTCTTACTCGTTGAATATGTGGTGCTTTGGCTATTTCCCCCAGATGATTCAGCTTGCATCAGTTCAAGCTAAAACTTATTTCCCTCCCATTTTCACAAATCCTCCTAAATCAGTTTCGTGCTGCAGAACAATTTCATCTTCCCTCCTGTTGTGCATGTTAGAAAAACCTGCTGAATTATGTGCTCCACGTATTTAGCTCTGGCTTTGCCCTGGCAGCTTTGCAGTTATGTCCTGGACCAGTTTTGAATTATAGTAATTTCTCCTTCCTCAGAGGCCTCATGAAGATATCTCATTTGATGGCAAATATTATTCTGATTCCAAGATTCACTAATTTGGAACTTTCTTTTTAAAAATCACTTATACAATTGTTCATTCAAGTTTTCTTTTCAACCTCAGATGAAACTTTAATTCTGTAAATCATATTAGTGATTTCTGGTTGATTTTACCACTTGGTCTTCTGAAAGGATGCTCCCAGACCTCCTACACACTGACCCTTGCTAGACAGACAGTCTAGAATCGAAATATTATTTCTAAATTCTTCTTCAAGACTTCCTGGACTTGAGAACCTATCTTTTTAGGCCTGTTATATCTTCCTGTTTTTCAAAGCTCCCTTTTCTGCTTCCTTTTGATCATCCTGTTTCTAAACTTCCCATGCACTATTATGATCAAACTCTTTCTGAAAAATAGTCATGTAATAAATATATTAGTGGTATCTAATCAGACCATTTTCTCTATCCTTCTAGGAGTCAGATTTCTACTCTATGACCTTGCTACCTTGGCCACAGCTAGATAACAAATTCAAGTTCAACCATTCATCCTTTTTTTAGGGTGGGGGAGGATTTGAACTGAGAGATACAGGGAGTAGCAGCTGGGTATGGATTATAACAGTGATAGAACTTTCTTAGGGAAGGTCTTCAAAATTCTGTGTCCGAGTCGTGAGCTTTCACGGTATGTGTCCCTACAGAGGCATAATTAAGAACCTTTCTTATAGTCCATGGGATACTCAAGTATCTGTTTAGCCATGCAAAATAATCTTAAAAATACAACTTATAATTTTATGATTACAAAGCCTATTTCCCATGCCTCTAAGGACTGTCGAGTGATTCTCAAGAAACTGTTTTTAGGGGAGCATAAAACTTTATAACACCCGTTTTCATGGAGGAAGATAGTAAATAAACAAAGCATTAAACAAAAACTAAGAAATTTCGGATAGTACTAAAAACTATCAAGTAAATATAATAGGGTGATTTGCTAGTCAAAGAGTAGTCAAGGAAAAACTTTTTGAATGTAATATTTGATCTAAGACCCTTGGGAGATTCAAACAAACACCTTTTTTTTTTTTTTGCAGAGAAGTACAATGTAGGAGCTAAGTTGGAAAAGTTAAGTAGGAGAAAAAGGTAATAAAGTTGATGATTAGGTATTTCTTGAAAGAAAATCAACTAGAGAAGCCAAATGTATCAGGAGTTTCAGTTGCCTCCTTAGGCAGCAAGTGAGGAATGGGATGATGGAGCAATTGTGTCTTCCAAACTCCCTAGTCTGGCTCAGTGAAAGTGGGAACAGAAATCCTGTTGACTTCTAGCAGAGAGATGGGGTAGCCAAGGGCATCAGAAAGAGAAGAGAGAACACAGGGAACAGCATGGTGAGAGGCCACTATTTGGACTGGAGTAGGAGGGAGCAATGTTAGAGGCAGCTGTGAGGTTGGACCTTTGGGGAAAGAAAAAATGACTGAATAGAATATTTGAGAGAAGCCTTTCTATTGGACGGCATAGACTAGGATAAGGTGGGTTTGTTCCTGAGTTAGTTTTGGTCTGTGTCTATTGGTCCAACATGATTTTTAAGAGAAATTTCTCATTTTCAAAAATACTCCATTTTGGACAGTAGCTTATATGTTTACATTACTGTATAAAATCCCTCAGCTGCCCGCTATAAAAACCCTCAGCAAAAATCTACATTATTTTTGAAGTTTTGTAGAGTTGAATTTATGGTCCCTTTGAATGTCACTGTAAGTAAGACTGGACTATCTGGGGCTCTGACTCATGTGGATTGTAAAAGCACTTACTGTGACATTTAAAATTGGAATTTATTCATCTTTATTTGATTTTTATAGAAATAGTTTATGATTATCCTACAATGAAGTAAAAGTGAAGTAGGCCTAGGAAATAAAAACACATTTTTATATGAAATACGCGTTGGATACAGGGTATAGGCCTAGGAAATAAACAAACACATTTTTATATGAAATACTCGTTGGATATATAGGGAAATGCAGACAATGTTCCAAAGAAAAGTGCATAGAGTCAGGGAGGGAATAAATACAACCTCTGGTTTACCTCTTTATTTCAAATGTGCTTATTTAACATCTAGTAGGTTGCTGCAAAATTAATTGCAGTTTTTGCCATTAGAAGGGGCAAGTTTATTGTATAAAAACTAGAATAAATGCATTTTAGTATAAAAATGCATGTGTTTATTTCCTAGGCCTGCTTACCTTTACTTCATTGCAGGATGATCACAAACTATTTCTATAAAAATTAAATAAAGATGGACAAACCACAATTACTTTTGCACCAACCTAATACTATATGCATAGCACTGTGCTAATCTATATATGTTGTGTGGTGATATTCACGTGGTATGTGTATGGTATGTTGTGTGTATGTGTGTATATTGAAAGTGAGGGTGCTAGGGGAAGTAAGGTCTAGCGAGATGAATAAGATATGTCTGTAGTTTACTGGAAGGAGGGAAAGTAGAAACATAGCTAACATTTATTCAAGGCCTACTATGAGTCACTGAGCTGAATGAGGCACTTCACACATATCACTTAATCTCACAAAGCCATGAATATTATATTAATATTCATTTTATATAAGCAAATTGGCTTAGCAGGTTAAGTAACTTAAAGTCAAGCTTCAGGCACAAATCTGAAGTCAGGTAAACATGTCTCTATTGCCTGAGAAGTCTGCAGCAGAAAGCCAACTACATGTTAAATGATCCAATAAGGACAAAAAGTTATGGAAGCGTGGAGGAAGGCAGGAATAACAGAGAAGATAAATAAAAATAGTCAATAAATATTGAGCTTATTAAGTGCCAAGCACTGTCTTAAGGTACCAAAATATTTTTATTCATTTAATCCTCATAACTGTTCAATGAAGTACACACTATTATTAACCCTGTTTTAAGCATGGGAAAACTGAGACGCAGAAGAATAACTTGCCCAAGGTCATACAACTAACAAGCATATCCCCTGGTTCACCACCAGGGTTAGCTCTAGGCCGACTAGTTCCAGGGGATATGCTTTACAAAACAAAAACAAAAACAAAACGAATCCCATATTCCCTTTACTTGGCTTACCTAATATTAGCATCTTATATAATTATAGGACACTTATCAAAACCAGGAAATGAACATGGGTACAAAATTCGTAATGAAGAAACATGTCTTATTAGAAAGTCACCAAGTTTTACCCTAATGCCTGTGTTTCTGGTCCAGGATTAAATCCAGAATCCCATATTGCATTTAGTTGGTGTGCTTCCTTAGTTTCCTTCAATCTGTTACAGCTTTTATTCTTTCCTCTTCTTTTTTTCATGAACTTGACACTTTTGAAGATTATTGATCAGTTACTTTGTAAAATATCTCTCAATTTTGGCCTGTCTGGTGTTTTCACATAATTAGGTGGAGGTTATGCATTTTTTGGTATGAATACCACAGAAGTGATGGTATATCTGCTGTAGACTGAATGTATCCCCCCAAATTCATGTGTTGAAACCTAATCCCCAGTGTGATGATATTTGCAGGTAGGGTCTTTGGGAATTGATTAAGTCACGATGGTGGAGCCCTTATAAGTGGAATTTGTACTCTTACAAAGAGACCTCCAAGACCTACCTTGGCCTTGCTTGCCTTGTGAGGACACAGTGAGAAGCCGGCCATCTATGTACCAGGAAGTGAGCCCTCAACAGAGACTGAATCTGTTGGCATTTCAATCTAGGGCTTTCCAGCCTCCAGAACTGTGAGAAATAAATTGCCGTTATTTAAGATACCCAGTCTATGCTATTTTCTTACAGCAGTCTAAACAGTGTCCTTTTCAGGGTATTTTCAGTTGGTTAAGTGGTAGTGTCTGCTAGATATCTCTACTATAAAATTTCTATTTTTTTGTAATTGATAAATGTCTTAAGAGAATATGCTTTGAGATTGTGCAAATATCCTATTTCTCCTCAACAATGGATATGCTCTTAATCATCATTCTATACCTCCTCCAATCAGAATAATTTTTTTTATTGGGAATCAGGGACATGATCATAGAAAAGAAAGAATGTGATCTGTCAATAAATTGAAGGAAAAATATTATAAAAGTATTAGTTTTTCTACGAATTTAGAGTGCCTTCAGAAATATTAGCTTGATCCTTCCCCCAGGCATTGGAAAGAAAAATAAAAGAGCCCTGAGATCAGCATTTAACAGGGTTTCCTAAGCTCACTCAATTCTATTAGCAAATGGAGCTTTGTAGACAGACCGTATTGACAGAAATAATGCTCTGTTACTTTCTTTTTATTGCTGAATGCCACTATGCTTTATAAGAGAATCCCAGACTGATGTTAAAATTCCAGATCAATGTGAGACTATGATAGACTGTCACTAGGTGTTTTGTTTTTTTTAAAATTTCTTCCTTAGGTTTATTCTGTAGTGACTTTCTCTCTCTCTCTCTCTCTCTCTCTCTCTCCCCTGTGTGTGTATGTGTGTGTATGTCTTTGTGTGTCCGTGTGTGTGTATTGGGTGGTGTCTTTGATAGCTCCCTGATGTAGAAACAAACAGCAATTTTGAAACCTAGCAATTCTCTAAATTGTTACCTTAGATAGCTTGTCTCATATTAAAAACTAATTAATACTTTGCATGAGTCTGACTCTTCTGATTTTTTCAAGTCTATTATCATAAATAATGTCGCTGTTTTTTGCTTTCTGGGTTATCAGTATTGGAGATATTTATTTTGCATCTTCACTGCTCCAGAAAGTATTTAAGATGGGTTTAATGATATATGTCATACAATAGGTATCATAAATTAGAAGCAAAATTTTAAAAAGTTAAATAGTGAGGCAGGACATAAATTAGAATTAGAAATGAACCTAATATAAAAATAGATTCCTATTCTAAGCTTTCTAGCATTCATTTATATAAATTCTGAAACTATTTCTGTGCCAAAATATGAGTTTTTCTCAGCAAGAAATAGGTTTATTTCTTAGACTAGAAAGACATTTTTCCTGAAAGTTTTTTTGTTTTTCTGAGGTGGAGTCTCTCACTATTGGTCAGGCTGGAGTGCAGTGGTGTGATCTCAGCTCACTGCAACCTCCTGGGGTCAAGCAATTCTCCTGCCTCAGCCTCTGGAGTAGCTGGGATTATAGGTGCCTGCCCCCACTCCCAGCTAATTTTTGTATTTTTAGTAGAGACGGTGTTTCACCATGCTGGCCAGGCTGGTCTCGAACTCCTAACCTCAGGTGATCCTCCCACCTTAGCCTCCCAAGAGTTTTTATAAGAAGGATACCATAATATCATGAGCATTTTCCTCAACAACACTGATATCTTTGAGGCAATGCATTTTATTGCTTCTTAAAGAGTCCCTCAAAACATGGCTGTTGGTATTACCCTAGACACAATTTAGAAGAAGCTATTCTGTGGAAGTTGGAAAGAGATTGACAACACAAAACACAACCAGTTTGCAGTTTTCTGTAGGCTTGACTTAATCTGAGGTGGATTTGTCTAATATATAGAGAAATGGATGCACTGCAAACTCAGGCTTCACCTGCTCTCTCAGCTGAGCTTTTGATAGATATTGGGTAGCAACAATGCTTTAATCAGGGATGTTTTTGGTTGGAGAAAACAGATCCATTTAAGTTGATGCAAGAAAAATATGTGGGAATACAGACAGGACTGGCACAATTCAAATGTATGAAAGAATAGCTGGGCCCCATGGGAAGTGTATCTGGGAACTGCAAAGAAACAAGGCAGCTTCTTTATCTGTCTCTGTCTCTGGGCTTATCTAGTCACCTCTACGCTTGACTTTATGTTTGCTGTTTTCTTCTTTCTAGAGAGGTGTTACCACCATGGCCCAAAGCAGTCACTTCAGCCCTCGGAATTATCAACTCCAGTACTTACAGACAACAAATAACATTCAGTTGAATTGTCCAACCTCAGATTCCCAGGAAAAGAAGCTGGCCCAGCTCTTCCTTTTGACCTGATATAGGCAGCTGTCCAGTAATGGAGAGATGGCCTTGAATCTTTTGTCCAAAGAGTATGGCTAGAGGTGTGTGAATACTTGGTACAGATCGAGAAAACACAGCCTATTGCTCTATCATGCAACACAATTTCTGAACAAGGCAAGGTGGACCTAATACAGAATGATCTCTTGGAGGGAGGAAGAGAGAGATTTATCTGCTGGCTCCTTTCCCTTTTCTATATTTCCTTTGTCAGAATTAGCCCCATAGTGTTATTTATCCCCCACTTTAATTTCTGTTACCCAGGTACTTGGTGGAGCTGCTAAAAGCTAAATTCTATACTGTGCAGCAGCTTCGCTTAAGCTCCAAAGCAATGGGAATTGCCATAGTCCTAACTGATACAAATTTTTATCACAACTCAGTCCCCAGCCCATTTTTCCAATCTGGATCCCATATTCATTGTCTAGTTTTATAGAGAGAAAGTATGTGAATTCTCCTCTTATCTTTTTGCAGTACTTTCTCCCTGTGTTAACTGAAATGGGTGATGGGATGGGTGTGGGGGGAAAAATCATGTATCCACTGTTCCTTTCTCATCCCTTTTCCTTGGTAATATCAAAACACAAGACAGTTTACTTGTGTAATTGCTCATTTTGTAACATTTTGCATGAATTTTTCTACCTGTTAAAAATATTTAAAAATAACTAGGTCTATCAGTGATCTCTAAAATAGAGTATGTGCAAGATGATCCAATAGAGTACAAAAAGAAAATATTCAAATTTCTATTTATATATTTTTACTTCATTCTTTAAAAAGGTTTATTTGTATATATTTTCAATGACATATAATTTATTAGTACAGAAGTGCAGCTACATACTTTATAAATCAATATACATAAGGACATATGCCCAAAGTATCTTTTTTCCAGATTGAATGTGTGATCAAAAGTTTGGAGCCCATTAGCATTGAGATGTCAATGAATGAGCATTATTGGTTTTATATCTATAGAAAAAGTAACAGTTCACATTGAGGGCTTGTGGCCAATGCTGACTTTAACTTCTTCAATACAGTCTGGTCTCACAGCACATTACATTATTCAACATGTTATGCTTTCAAACCACTTACCCTTTACTTAAATATTTATTTAGTATGAAATATTAGCAGACGGATTGAATTATGGTAATTTATTTATGTGTTTAATTTTGAATCAGAAAGTATGAAACAAGTTCATTATCACCACAGGGTGATCAGAGGCTGGTGCTTTTGAGTATCAGCATATATGAGTTTAAAGAGTTCCTCGGAATTCTTGTTAAAACTGTGAAGTCTTAAACAGAGAACCAAAAATGCAGGCATCTGTATCTTGTGATCACTCTGTTAGATTACATATACCTCATGACCAGAAGTGTGTCATACAGGCTGTCTACACGTAGAACAATTCTTTACTTATGTCAATAATCAATGATTATTGATGTGGGTAAGGCTGGAGATCGAAGGGGACTTCAGGATGACTCTTTCAGTTGTTAGTAAGGAAATTGAGAGGACAGAGGCTGGCAGGCCATGAGAAGAAGGGAAGTGACTGTTATCTATGTAGGCACTTCACATTTTATTCTTACAAAGATCCTGTAAAGTTAGTGTTATGGTCCCCATTAGACAAGTCCCTGCAGCTCTCAAAGCCTCAGATTTCTCATCTATAGAAGATCCCCCGTCTCTACTAAAAATAGAAAAATTAGCCAGGCATGGTGGCTCATGCCTGTAGTCCTAGCTTCTACGGAGGCTAAGGCAGGATAATCGCTTGAACCCGGGAGGCAGAGGTTGACTTGAGTGAGCTGGGATCACACCACTGCAGTCCAGCCTGGCGACGAGGTGAGATTCCATCTCCAAAAAAAAACAAAAACAAAAACAAAAAGGTCACATTGCAAGTAAGTGGTAGAGCTGGTTTTTGAACACATGCCTCTCATTCAAAGCCCATGCACTTCCCACTATGGCATCGTTCCTCTCTGACAATGTAGCCCACATGGTGAATGAGTAGATAGAATGACAAACTGTCTCTGAAGTATATAAATTATCCCTGACTTGAGTGAGCTTCTGATTTTTCGGCTGAAATGGATCTGACTAAACTCTGCAAAATATTTATTCAACCATTTAGCACGTATTTTGGGGGCATTTACGATGTGCCAGGTACTGCGGTGTGCTTTTGGTACACAGTGATGAACAAGAAAAAGTCCTTACCCTCAGTCTGGTTGAGAAGACAGCGATACATAGGTAAATAATTCCCTAGGTAAGATTTTTTCATAATCCTAATTGGAATGAAAGAAGTGAAACTGGATGCTGTAACAAAAATGCTGGGGTGCTGAGTATTGTGGATGGTTAGGGAAGGCCTCTCTGAGAAGTTTTATTTGAACTTAATCTTTAATGATGAGAAGAGGCCAGCCTCGCAGAGAACTACTGAACAACAAGCACAAAGACTCTCAGGAAGGAGCGAATTTGTGTGTTTTAGAAAGAACAGCAGTGGGAATGGAGCACAGCAGAAACAAAAGTGAGGTGAGAGAAAAGTTAGAGACAAGCCCTTGAGTACTAGGCAGATTTATTTAATAGGGAAGCATATTTGTTTACATTTCAAGGTGGGATGAGAACCAGGATCGTGGAGACGTCTCTGGATTGCAAAGCTAGGCATGGGGGGACAGCCGGCTCTCTTTTTCCTACATCAATGCCCAGATTGATGTGGTCGGGCCCCTCATCTGCAGTAAACTCCCTACATGTATCATGACATACAGTTTTCACTATATTGCCCTGGGGGTAAGAACCGGGGCAAAGGGTAGCTGGTGTGTCCTGTGTGTAAGTAAATAATAACATGGTCTGCTCTAGAACCCATATTTTGGCATCCAGGATACTAACAAACAGATATTGTGTACTTAATACATAGTATGATTCACCTTTTTGTACTAGCATGCTGGCTGCTGTTCAGATAATGGATTAGAAGGAGAAAAATAAAAGTGGGAAATCAGTTAAAAAGCTGTAACAGTAGATCAGGCTTGTGTTACGGTGGTGGCAGTAGAAGCGAAAATATTCAAGATCTATTTTAGTGATAGAGTTGACTAAATTAGCAGATAGAATGAGGGAAAGAGAAGTCAATGTTGATGCCCAGATTTTTAACTTGAGAAACTGGGCGGATGCAGGGTCAGTTTCAGAGAGGGAGAAGCCTGAAAGAGGGGCAGGTGGTGAGGGGCAGAATTAAAAGTGCAGTTTTCAACGTGATAAACATCATCTAGCATTGCTGTTGCTGGCTGGCCTTTTCTGTGTTTGCCATTCATGCCAGAGAGATAATAGGTAGTTTTTCTTCGTGTTTATTTTTTCTTTTATGACCTGAAGCTACAGTTCTGTCTTACAGGGCCCTACTGAGTACCCCTTGTCTTAAATCCTATTAAAATGCCTGGCCTATGTGACTCTACCCAAGTTAATCTGTGTTGTCTTCTGGAGTCCATCCTCTCAAATCACCTTGAGTACTTTTCTTTTTGCTGATCGTTCTCCACTGAATTCCCATGCCCCCAGATTGAGAAAGTAATCTGATAAATAACTAAAAGAGATATTATTTGGGCCCATATATTTATGATTTATTTTTGAATATTCAAAATACTCTGCTTTAGCCCAAAGAACGCAGTGATTTTTGTGCTACAATCTTAAAGATTCCTTTATATGGCTTTGTGTGTGTCTGTTTTGCTAAGCTGTAAACCACGTTTCCAAGAACTTTTGTTTTCAGGTCAGGGCTGGCCACCAGGAAACAAATGAACAAGATCTGCAAGGCAGAAAAGTGTCACCAGCTATCTTTATGATTTGAAGGTGGGTGTGAAGCCAGGCGTGGTTGCAGGTTACCTAAGTTGTCACTGATCTGTTGGTTCACCCTGTTGGCATGGGCTCCTTCAAGTCCTGGTAGATTCTCCTGCTTCCACTTCTCTGAATCCCTGGCTAGGTATGTGTACATTTCCTTGGTGAAAAGCATCAGTTTATCCGGCAGGTCATTTACATGAAGGCCATGAGAAACAAGTATGAGTTTCATTTTTTCTTTGCTCTACCCATTTCATAGGCATCTTTCCTTCTTGATGGTCAACCTGCTGACTTCAAGACCAATAACAGACGAAGAGGCCTTAGACTACTTAACACATTCTCATAATTGCATAGAATCTAAGCCCTATAATAAATCCCTGGTTTTGGCTGGGTGCGGTGGCTCACACCTGTAATCTCAGCACTTTGGGAGGCTGAGGGGGTGGATCACCCAAGGTCAGGAGTTCGAGACCAGCCTGACCAGCATGGAGAAACCCCCTCTTTACTAAAAATACAAAAAATTAGCCAGATGTGGTGGTGCATGCCTGTAATCCCAGCCACTTGGGAGGCTGAGGCAGAATGGCTTGAACCTGGGAGGCAGAGGTTACAGTGAGCCAAGATCGTGCCACTGCACCCCAGCCTGGGTGACTGAGTGAGACTCTGCCTCAAAAAAAAAAAAAAAAAAAATCCCTGGTTCTATATCACTCGCAATGGTTCTACTTCCACAACAGAACTGTACCTGATACATATGCAATGTGGTATCGCATAGCTAGAGGTTCTATAAAGTATAAAAGAGTATTAATTTATTTTTCAACTACTATTTTGATTTATATTTTTATTACATCCTATCTCTTTTACCTCTATAGCAGGCTTAAAACTTGTTATAGATTGAAATACTTGTAAAACAGTATTTCTATTTTGAAATACTTGTAAAACAGTATTTCTATCATTCTTTAGTATTCCTCAAACTATTACTATGTCTGATTACTAAGAAACAAAAATGTTTATTTTTATAATTGAGTACACATACATTAATTTTGTTGCACATTTTGTTTGCTTTCAACATCAAATTTTATGTATGCATGTATAGCAGAAATTGTTGTGCCATGTATGAATGTTTTTATAGTCCTTAAAAAATAATGGACACAACATCTATGGTAACCTGACACTTTAAATAATGTTTCATTGCTCATTTTATTCAACAAATTTCCATTCAGCAGTTCTTATTGATATCTACAATATGTCCAGATCAATGAATTTCTAAGAAGGATTAAAAAGAAATATGACACAATTCCTTGCCTTGCAAAATTTATAATCTAATATTTACCTTTATAAGTAAAAGAGAGAGATTGAGTGTGTGTCTTAGGGAAGAGAGGGTTGACTTGTAGCCCTCCCTCAGAGGTGCAGCTTCAAGTAATAACAGTCCATATTAGGGCAAGGTGGGTACAGTGGCAAACTGGAGAGCCACTTGTCCCTTCTAATGGCCGTAACAGCTCCTTAACTCCCACCAAAGGGGTTACCATTTAGGTCAAGTCTCTAGATGTTCTCTTGTTCAAAGGATGCTGTAAATTGGACAGTTACATAAAAATTCCCATTTAAAATATGCATGGAAGGGGCTGGGCACAGTAGCTTACACCTGTAATCCCAGCACTTTGGGAGGCTGAGGTGGGCGGAGCACCTGAGGTCAGGAGTTCGAGTCCAGCCTGATCAACACGGTGAAACCCCGGCTCTACTAAAAATACAAAAATTAGCCGGGCATGGTGGCGCAAGCCTGTAGTCTCAGCTACTCGGCAGGCTGAGGCAGGAGAATCGCTTGAACCTGAGAAGCAGAGGTTGTAGTGAGCCGAGATTGCGTTGTTGCACTCCAGACTGCACGACAAGAACGAAACTCCGTCTCAAAAGAAAATGAAAAAAGAAAAAAAAAATGCTCGGAGGGAAAACAGCCTGGAGGCTGAATCCTGTTCAAAAGCAGTTATAACCCTAATTTTTCCAACATAAATAAGTATAAAGGCATCTTGCTCCTCTGGAAATAGGGAGAACCAGACCTAGCTATCTTCTTGAAAAAGAAAAAAACACCTCTGCATTCTCTCAACTTAAAACGAAGGAAATAAGATAATTTATCAATCAGCAACATTTGGGCATATTGCTATTATTTACTACTATTTTATTAAAATTAATAATAAATTTACTGTAAAAACAGAGCCTGCCTGGCACGTGGCACTGGATAAATGCTTTTTATTACTCTGCTTGTTGACGCTGTTACCCTTCTCTACCCTTTTTTGGAGTAAGAGAGGTTGAAATCGCAGCGAGACCCCAGGACTCCGTGTGCGCGCATGTCAGGGGAGCTGACCTATGACAAACATGTGCAGAGCTCCAGCGCCAGCCACGCGGAGGCTGCGGGTTGACAGAAGGCTTGCCGCCCCCTGCCACTGAGTTCACCCAGCTGTCACTGCTGGAAGCCGCACCCCTGGGGAGGGCTGCAAACCCACTCTGCCCCCAACGCAGAGGCGCGCCCTTTCTGCAGGCCGGTTCCCTCCACGCCCCCAGGTGGCGGAGCAGCGCCGCCAGCTCGCTTCCTCCCGACCTGGCGCCTGCAGCTGTCCGGGGAGGGCGCTTCGCAGCGCGCTAGCGGGTGGGCGGGCAGTCCGGTACGCGGGCCGCAGGGCAGGAGGGAGGCCGCTGGCAGGCGCGTGGAGGTAAGCTAGACGGTGGGGCCCGAGCGGGCGCGCCCAGCCCTGCCTCTCTCCCTTCTCGAATCACAGGCTGCCTGACTCGCTCCTTTGTTTCTGGAAAAGATCTATCTGTACTAGCCCTAGGCGGAATTCACCCCGCCCGCACTCATCAGAAATCGTTTGCTTATTCTGTGCGCCCCTCCGTGCTCGCCTGGGACGCAGGCGGAATCCTGACGCGGGCTATCAGCCGCGGTGATGGATGACACCGGGTGAGCAGCCGTAAGCGCCGCCGGGCCGCGCGGCGTTTGGCGCGCACCGCTGCCCCCTCGTGGCAGGAGCAAGCATCGCAGCAGCGCCGACACCACCGCCCACCTGCGGCACGGGGAGCTTCACTTCTGGGTGTTTTTTACAGGGAGCATTTTTACAGCTCCATTCAATTGCTGGGATTAGGAGATATGGCTCCCAGGTTGATTACTAATGAATGAGAAGGGGTGTGGTCTGTGCATGTATGTTTGTGCGTGTATGCTTGAGAGGGAGAGAGAGAGGGAGGGCGTGAGAGAGAGAGAGAAGGAGGAGAACAACTGGAAGAGCGTTTGTGGTGACAGGATAATGGAGAGGGGAGGAAGGAAGGGGAAAAATGAAAGAGATTAAAAAGCAAGAGAGGCAAAGTGACAGTGATGAGGGAAGACAGTGACAGGGAAGGATGCAGACAGAATGCAGGGAGCAACAGTTTGACGGGCAATGGGAGGGGACTTCTTCATGAGAGACAGGGGAAGATTTGACATCCGTGAGAGGTAAAGTTTCATTTTGGTGAAGTGAACCTTGTGAACATTTCACTATACCTCTCTCCTGCTGTACATCCCATTTTGTTTGGCAGCTCCTAGAAATGAGTTTCCATTTTTCTGTCTTGTTTTAATATTCTCATGTCTCCCACATCACTAAGATCATTAGAGGCAGAAACAATTATGCCATGCATTCCCTGCATCTGACAGAACCCTCTGTGCACGCTGGTTTATTAACTCCAGCCTTGCCCCGCTGCCATCAGCTACATCTGCTTTTGTTATTCTGATCCACGTTTCATGAGCATGCACACACACACTCTCTCCCTCTCTCCACTGACCTCTGTGGGCTCACTTGTCCTTTGGGAAATAGACCAGTAGCTGCTCAGAATCCAAATGTGTGTGACAAACACTCTCAAAAAGGCTTCTGCCACCTACTCATCAACAAACAAGCAAAACAAAGCCCCAACAGCAACAAATAGCCACAAAAATAGTTTCTTCTGAATCACATCTGTAACTCTTTGCCTAATCCTTTCACTTTCCCTAGAAGAACAAAAGAAAGAGAGAGATTTTGCAGGGTCTGTGTTAGGCTATAGCTTGTTATGGTGGCAAAAAGTTAAAAGGGATTTTCTATACCCCATTCTTAGCTACTATTTTGCCAACATTACCCCCCACACAAGTGTGTGTGTGGGGGGTCACATTTAGAAAGCCTGGACAGGATGATAAAAATTGTTTTGGCAGAAGATAAATCATTGCATATGGGCGTGGGCAGTAATGCCCAAACTCATTTACCATAACAAATGGCTTCATGAAAATATTTTGGTCAGTACAGCTTATTTTGGCATACTGAGAGATGGTTGCCTATCTGTGTGACTGCATAGAGAGAATGGACATCTTGTGGGTCAGCATTGCTTAATTCATTCAGAGGGAGCTCTCAGGGGAGTGGCATCCTTGCTGTTTGACCTTCATACTGAGGCATACCCAGAGATTATTGAGGATAAAAATTTGGTTTGGGGACAAACCATTTTTTTGTAGTTTTAGTAAATGGATTATGACGCACATAAGCAACAAGAAGAGAAAAATGCATTGGGACTTCAAAATATAAAACCTTTTTCTGACATGGTTATGCCAAATGGGGGAAGTTATATTATTTTTGCTTCAATCAGTTGTTGTGAAATTCAAAAGAGATAATATAAGTGGACGTACTTTGCAAACTCAGAGGATGCTCCCTGGAGCAAAGGCGAAACAATGCCGTCGAGAGAAAGGATGTTTGCCACAAGTGTTTCAGAACCAGTGAACTGTGTTATCTCCAAATCATTAAATAATTGTTTAATTATCCTCTCAACATGCCAGCATTTGTGTTTCACTTCTTTAGTTTCCTTTTTATTCCTCCATGATATGTCTTTCTGCTTGAATCTGTTTAGTGCACTTGCTTAGGAACCTACCCATCAGAGGGTTTCAGCCAAGGAACCCCTACTCTTAGTTGGGGTTCATTGAAGCTGTGGCCAAGTTGAGTCTACAATAGTAGTCAATGAATGCTGCTCATTTCCCTGCTCACCTGCTCGGCTGCTGTGCCATAAAGGGAGCTTATCACAAAGGATTTATATCTATGTATCTGTGAATCTAGGTTTTTATGGGATGGGGATGGGAATTGCATTTTTTATTGATAGTAGAAATGCAGTGATTATATATATATATATAATCATATATATATCATCATATATATATAATCATATATATATAATCATATATATATCATATATATATAATCATATATATATAATCATATATATATAATATATATAATCACTGCATTTCTACTATCACTAGAAAATGATATTCTAATAATATATATAATCTATATATATGATTTTATGTATATATTACATATATATAATCACTGCATTTCTACTATCAATAGAAAATGCAATTCCCATTCCATATGTATATATGTCACACACACACACACACACACATATATATACTGTATACTGTGTATATATATATATACACACATATATCCATCTATGTATATAAAATCTCACAGTACATATATTCCCCCACCCTGACACACACCTACCAAAGTTTCTTATCCCTACACACAAAATTTGTTACTTTACGAGACTCAGTGGTTTGCTTTCATATTTGGAATGAGAGTAGAATACATGTCTCTATAGTAACTATCACCCTAGGGTTGAAAAGTGTGAACATTTAACAAAACCTCACATACAGCAGTGAACTTGCTCTTTGAATTAGTTTGCTGGGGCTACCACAACAAAATGCCACAGCACAGGTGGCTTAAACAACAGAAATTTATTCCTCACAGTCCTGCCTGGAGGCTGGAACTCTAAGATTAAGATGTCAGCAGGTTCATTTTCTCCTGAGGCCTCTCTCCCTGGCTTGCAGATGGCCACCTTCTCGTGGTGTCCTCACATGGCCTTTCCCTTGTGCATGCACATTCCTGTGCTTTCTCTTCTCATAAGGGCACCAAGTACAGTGAATTAGGAACCACTCTTACTGATTCATTTAACCTTAATTCCCTCTTTAAGACCCTATCTCCAAATAATAGTCAAAGATTTTCTAAGGTACTAAGGGTTAGGGTTTTGACAAATCTGGGGGAACATAATTTAGTCCATAGATTCCTCCAGCATATTCACATGGGCTATTGAGAGTAGTCATCCAGGTTCCACAGGGATAGAAAAGTCTGTATCAGAAACAACACTCATTAGACTCAGAAGTCCCAGAGATTGGGTGCTGGAGTCCTGTTATTTAGCTGGCTGTGTGATCTTGAGTCAAACAGTTAATTTTCTGAGGCTCAGTTGCCTTGCCTGTGAAACATAAGTTAACTGTCAGTGTTTTGCCATTGTTATTATTATTATTACATGTAATTATTAGTATTTGGTTGCCTAAGATACCTATGTGAAGAAGTTCTGTGAAATGCTATGTACTGCTTCATTGGATAGTATTTTTATAGTTAATCCTCTGACTGGCCACTTTTCTTCGTTTTTGGGAGATCATGTAGTGTATAAGAGCAATGTCTGTGAAGGCAGACAGACCTGAGTTTGAATTTCAGTCCATTGACTTCTTGTCTTCGTCAATTTTGTTAATGAACAGTCATATTTTGGCTTATGGCTGTGAAGGCTGGGAAATCCAAAACTGAGGGGCTGCACCTGGCAAGGGCCTACTTGCTGCATCGTCCTTCTTTTATAACCAACCTACTCCTGTGAAAACTGTACTAATCCATTCACCCTCATGTCCCACATCCAGACAGTTACTTTGGGGATCAAGTTTTCAACACATGCCTTTGGGGGAACAGATTCGAACCACAGCACTTCCTTCATGTAATTATTTAATTTTAAAAGATCCAGTTTTCTTTCATGTAAAATAGTGCAAATAATATAAACAACCACACAAAATTCATATGAAGATTAAGAAAAATAATACATATAAAATATGAGGGCTTGAAAATAGTTTATCGTCATCATTAATTTATTTATGTAAACTCTTTCCCTTTCCTCTTTCCACACCACCTTAACCATCCACTGGAGGTCAGTTCTATTCCTGACTTGAGTTTTGTAAATAATCTTTATGGTATTCTTTTGTGCCAATGCAGCAGTTTACTCCTTCAGTTGATCTTTTTGCCTCTTCTTTTCCCCCAACCAGTTTTCAATGGTTGTGGAGCTCTGCCCTTCTGTGAAGACGGAAAAAGCATCCATGTACTTTCCTTTGCAGATCTATCGTCTCCTTTCCATTAAAGCAATCCCTTGGTATGCCACATACTCCAGTCTTAGTCATTTCTTTCAATATGCAATGCTGAATTGTTGGCATGATTTCATCTCACTTATACATTTTTCAAACACCTTCTTCTCAACCTGCAGTTTAAGTAAGCTGATAGAGATGAGGATAAAAACGGTATTTAACTTCAATCACCATAGTGTCCCAGCACCTAGTGCAGTGCCAGCCAAATAATAAGAACCCACAGATATTTGGGTAATGAATGAGCAAATGGTCTGTATGTAACACTAAATCCATTTTTTTTTTTAGTAACAGTTACTAAGTGGGGATAATTCCACAGGGAATAATGATGGAGGGCAGTGTGGTGCCTATAGTCAAGGAAATACATGGAGGGGTGTGTGTGTGTGTGTGCGTGTGTGTGTGTATGTGCATGTGTATGTGCATGTGTGTGTGTGAGAGAGAGACAGAGAGACAGAGAGATGTGTTGAGAGAGTAGCAGGAAGTACAGTTCAGAATCAAATAGCTTTAAGGAAGAGGAGGGATTGGGACATCACCCATGGTAAAGGGTTCTGAGAAGCTGACTTTTTCATTCATAGAGGGTGTTCAGAGCCCCATGTTTTAGTGACCCCAGTTCCACCTAGACCCATCTCTAGGCATAATGTGTCTGGCAAAATGGCAGGACAACGAAAGGGCCATTAAGGTATTTTATTTGTACTTTAAAAGATTGACATAAATGTTCGTTAAATATTTGCCTTCCTAGCCAGACATAAGCTCCATAAAGACAGGAGCTGGCCCTCAGGGAGCACGTGGACTGGCGTGACGCCTGGCTCCCAGCAGTTCCTTCATGAAGATTTCAGAATGACCCAGTGAGTGAATGCACTGCCCAGGCGTCTGTGTATTCACACCTCTCCAGGGTCTTTTCCAGTATTCACACTGAAAAACATGTTAACTATTGTGAAGCAACTTGTATCAGTAGCTGCCACACACTTCTTGATGACCCTCCCTTTCCAAGTTGAGTTTTGCACCCTGTCGATAGGTGGCAGTTTTCCATCATCAAATTGTTTGTCCAGGGTTATCATCATTACTTTCTTTTCTTCTCCTCACTGCAACACACATGCTCATCTCAAATTAGTTCCATTGTTACTTAGGTAATCATATTTTAGGGTGTATTTACTTCAAAAAGAATGATATATTTAGCAAATGTTATAGGAAGTTTTAAGTGGGACGAAACGCAGCAATTAATGCCAATGAGTCTGCTGTTAGCATGTAATATTCTTGGTGTTATAATCATGCGTCACTGAATGTGAAGCCTCAGTTTGTGCAACAGATGCTGATCTTAATGGCTACATTCTCTTCCCATGGATAAGTTAGCTTTAGTTAAATGTACCATTAAGAATAACCATTTAAAATGTTAATGAAAACAGTGATTGTAACCACCAAGATTTTTTTTAAACTTCTGGCTCTATTACTTTTTATTTTCAAAAGGACTTTAAGAAGGTGTGAAACTTATTGCCTGTGTATGCTGTTTTAAACAGGGAAAGCCGACAGTTTCCATTCACAGCAGCCCTGAGGTTGCATGCCTGTATTGTTAACACTAATTGTACTTGGAGACAAACTCTTCTTTGTTCTCATGTTTTATTTCTTTTAAATATTCATTTAGGGTGTAAGATAGAATTTGGTAGGTAGGATCCTTGGCAGTCCAACCAGTTGGTAAACAAATATTTTGTCTTCCTGAAAGTATCATTATACCATCGCAAATTAAGACTGAAAAGGGAAAAAATACCAGGATGTTTATTTAAGAATGAATATTTTATCTTTTGAGAACAAGAATAGGAAGGCTAGTTTAGGCTTTGTCACTGGAAAATGGAGTTTGTGAAACAGAGAAGTAACAGATGCATAGCAAGAGCTCTGTGACTTTCCATGTGGTATCACTGGTTATACCCTGAGACAGATTCCCCAAGTCTTAGAACATGGATATGCAGTGAGAGTGAGGTTTAGATAGAGAAGGCTTTGCATCTTGGGAGTGCCATGTGTACTGAATGTGTATGGCCCATGCCTTACCTTGACTCACTTACTTCTTAGCTGGGCTACATGATCATCAGGACTGGTTAAATAGGTTCAGGGCAGTATAGCTGGTGGGGAAGGGCTAAGTGAACAGGCTGACTAGATCTCGGGAGCATGTTTATAAAGAGCTTTTTCAAATGTACAACTCAACTCTCTTCTCTCTTACACCTAGGAAGTATCTTCATCCAGAAGTAGTTCTCAGTTTTTTCCCTGGTGAGTTATCTTGATTCTGGGAGTTTCATTTGTTTGTTTTGTTTTTCTTTCAGAATTGGCCCAAATATTTATTTACCTAGGTAAATCAATGCTACTTGAAGGCTGTCTAATCTCATGATTGTTATTATAGAGCCTGGGGGGTTATATATTAATAAGGAAAAACCTCAGTAGTGCAGGTTGAGTTAATTGTCTAAGAGCCAGAAAATAGAGAGGAATGTTCATGGTCCAAGGATTTTGAGTCTAAGGGTAAATACATAAAGATCTCTGAACGAGGTCTGTGGTGCAGGAGCTGAGGTAGTGCTGTGGCACTTATTTTTCAGTGACAATTTCCTGGCAGCTTCTGAGGTCTCTTACTTAGGGCCGCTCAGGTTTGGAACTGCACTATTTCTCTTAACCAGACCAGCATCCTCTCCCACTTTCTGAGTTTCTGATCAAGGTCCATCTCTGATGTTTGTTCCAAATAGTGGAAACATCTTTTTTGGGCAGGCAGAACCTGAGACAGAGGTTTTTAGTTTGTTTGTTTTTTGTTTTTGAAATAGGGGTCTTTGCTGTAAGATGGATTTCTAATTTGATCTGGGAAACCAGGCAGGGACAGGGTGAGCAGGTAAAATGATAAAGATAGTAAGTAAAAATAGTAAGGAAAGATAACAAGGCTAGTCAAAATTTTACACTGCCTGTGATGGTTAATACTGAATGTCAACTTGATGGCATCGAAGGATACAAAGTATTGATCCTGGGTGTGTCTGTAAAGATGTTGTCAAAGGAGATTAACATTTGAGTCAGTGGGCTGAGAAAGACAGATCCATCCTTTGTCTGGGTGGGCACAATCTAATCAGCTGCTAGAGCAGCTAGAATATGAACAGGCAGAAAAATGTGAAAAGAGACTGGCCTAGCCTCCCAGCCTACATCTTTCTCCTGTGCTTCATTCTTCCTGACCTCAAACATCAGACTCCAAATTCTTCAGTTTTGGAGCTTGAACTGGCTCTCCTTGCTCCTCAGCCTGCAGATGGCCTATTGTGGGACCTTGTGACTGTGTGAATTAATAATACACTTCCCTTTACATACATATATCTATTCCATTAGTTTTGTCCCTCTAGAGAACCCCAATATACTGCCTTATAGAATTAAAAACTGATTTCTTGTTTTAAAAGTACATGGCAAATCAGCAGCACCTTACATTCTCAGTAGAACCTGAGAGTGGCTGGGTTTGTCAAAGGTGAGTTAGAAGATGTCCTCAATGCATGTTCTCAGACACAGTCCCTAGGGCTCACCATAGATCCTCAACAGTTTGAAATCCATTGACCAGGGCATAGCTTTGACTGGTAAAAGTATATCCCAATTGGCCAGCAGCCTGTCTAGGAAATAGCAGAGAATAATTTAAAAAGGAAAGCGAAGAGAAGTCCATTTCCTCTTCATACCAACAACCAGTAAGACTTCAGTCTTGGGCTTATAGGCAGCCATGTTTTCCATGTTTGTGTAACAGTTTTCTCTTTAGCAGGTGAGGGAGAGATACACTTTTTGTTTCATAGATTTAGATTCAGGTATCTTCTACAGCTATGGAGAGGTTACAGTGATTGATGATAGAAAAGAATTTCAGGTGTAGTGGTTAGTGTAGTTGGTTGAATTGACTACAACTTAATTCTATAATGACAAATATTTGCAAAACCCTTTCCTTTAGAATCACAGACTCACTTTCTTTTGAGCTCTCACATGCTGTTTTAGGCATACTTTAAAATAGATGGATGTAAAGGGAGTATAAAATGGAAGTACAGTAGAAATAATTTCTTCTGAGGCACTAAAGATAGCAAAGTCTCAAGGTGGTGTTGACTTTTGCAACCCTGAAGCATCTGTGGCTTAAGAGAAATAAAATCTCAGGCCATTGTCAAAAACTTACAGACACCAACTAATTTTTTTGTAAGATTGGTAATATAAAGTATATAATAAAGACTGACTGGCCTTTGTCCCCAGGTCTTGGGAGATAAGCTCTAATTCCTTGGGATTTTCCAAGTAAAAGTTCTTTTTTTTGTTTGTTTGTTTGTTTGTTTTGTTGTTGTTGTTATTCATGTTGAGCCCCTTGGACCACACCTAATAACGTATACTAATAAGATGACTCAGGGTGGGCCCCTAGATAGTTTATACGAACTAGATGACTTAGGTTGGGAGCTTGCACATACTAGAAAGACTACCCATGTAATTCAGTATTGGGGCATTGAATCACATGATATCAGCCTGACCTCTGGGCAGGGGATGGGGGCTTGGACATTCAATCAATCATGCCTAGGTAATGAAATCTAGAAACAAAAACAAAAAACCCAGATGCTCAGTTGGTGATACTCTGTTGTCGCATATCAATGTGCTGGAAACTTAGTACTTCTTCAGTCCACAGGAAGAGGACAATGGAAACTCCTCCATACTCAAGAGTCTCTCAGACCTCACCCTATGTGTCTTTCCCTTTGACTGGTTCTGATTTGTATTCTTTGCTATAGTGAGATTGAAATCCTAAGTAAAATTCTCTGAGTTCCATGAGTCATTCTAGAAAATTATTGAATCTAAAGGGTAGTCAGAACCCTGGATTTGTAGTCAGCTGATCAGAGATGAGAGTGGTTTGAGAATCCCAACCCTGCAGCTGGTGTTTGAAGTGAGAATAGTCTTGTTTGAGGACTGTGTCTTTAACCTTGAGTTTGAAAAAGAGTTAGCTCTTTACCTTTAACCTTGAGTTTGAAAAAGAGTTTGCTCTTGACTTGTGTCTTTAACCTTGAGTTTGCTCTTCATTGCAGAAGAGCATTTTCAGAGTTTTTTTTTTTTTTTTTTTTAAATATATAAAATTCAAAATGTGGTGAGGCTGGGCCCTTAATCTGTTTCTTTGAGCCAGAGAAGTCCAGGAATTTTGGTTCTGTTTGAGATCCTTTTCCCGTTATTGAAGCTGATCATGAGTGCTCATTCCCCCATTCCATCCCCTAGCCACCCCAACTTGGGATTAATTCTCATGGAGGTGTTTCAAAGCCAATTTGACTCCTAAGAGTAGAACTTCAGATGCTCCCAGTTACTTCAGCTGTGTGATTAGCCAACCTCACCTCTTTGGACTATAGATTGCTTATTTCTTATTTTCTTTCTGTGTGTCCTGTGTAATGCAATAGGAGTTCTATAGAGGTTCTGGAAACATTTCATGAAGATAATAGCTCTCAGCAGTAATAGAAAACAAACTGCATTTTTGTAAGTAGAAATAATAGGAGGCTGTAGAAGTTACCTTAGTTCCTTCTACTGCTATGAGGTAGCATCTCATTAAAACTAACCCTTAAAGATAACCACTACTATGGAGACTTCAAAGAAAGGTTATATTTTCTAATGTTTTTGGTATCATAACCCAAGGTCACACTCAAGTCTAACAATCATAAATGTCTAAATGCTTTGCTTAGAGCATTTCAGTGATAATTTATACTTATTTCTTTTGGTCCTTTCAGGGAGAAAAAGAAAAAAAAAAAACACATTCACAGAATCCCTTTGCTTAGGTGAAGAAAATTATCGTAAATACCACATTCCTTTCTGTGACAGAAGAAGCATTGTTAGAACGGCTTCAAGTGATTCTTCAGTATTTTTCCTGCCCTTCCCTTACATGATATTCATTATCATTGGCTTCATTTTCTATCTTATTCATGAAAACCTCCAAGAAGCAGTGCAGTCAACCACAAGATCACTGACTCAGGTCAATGAAGACACATCTCCTTTTCACGTTTATTTCATTTTGTTTTAAGATCACAGAAGAGCAGAGCATTCATACGTGTAAAGTAACAGAAGAGAGAAACAGAATTTAAATACATTTAAAAAGAAAAGAAAAAAAGCTTTTTTTAATTTTAATTTTTTTTTTACACACACTGCGCTTTTTATTTCCTTCACAGAGCCAGTACCCAGGGAAAAAAATCCACCCAATAAACAAAAATAAAAACCTTGAACAACAAAAAACCCAAACAAAAAATGGCCATGTGTTTGTATCTTCAAGGGAAGATCAGTTCATGTCTACAGGGCTGAAAAAAAGGAATATATTTATATATATATATATATTTATATGTATATAACACTGTTAATAAGGAGAATTCTAACCAAGAGCAGGATTTATACACCCTTCAGTATAGCAGTGATAACGAAGGGGTGGAGCTTTGGGAGATGAAGTTGGAAGTTGCTCTCCTTTGCTTCTCTCCCCCTGAATTTCTTCCCTTTAACCTCCACCTTCCAAGTAAATACTTAGGGAGCAGAACTTGGCCACAGTTCACCAGGATGAACAATTTCCATTCTCTGGTGAAGAGCAAAGACTTAGGGAAGTGGGTTCAAAAGAGGCTCCTGGTAGCTTGGGATTGCTGCAGCGTGCCATGAAGCTAGTACTTCCATGGGTTTTCTTCACTTGCAAGAAGCAGATTTGTACTGTGCCTGGCTTTACATAGGGAGGGCTTGTGCAGAGAAGAACATGGCTGTAGAAGTAGATCCAGGAGCACTGCCCAAAAAGAGGTACCTATGAAATAACGATGAAAATAGGGAGTTGTCCCGTGGACAGGCCATTCTCCCACTTAGAGAGAGCTTCATAAATACTCTAAGCATGTCATATATCCTTACCTACACAAAGTGATATGCTTGCTGGGAAGTTAGGACTGCACCCTACTCTTCAGTGTCTGGAGACTCCAATGCCTTCTGTTCTTTCAGGCAATAAAGTCAAAGGATAACTTTGGACAGATGCTAACCTGAGCCTCTAGGACAGCTTGGGACAAGAGGGTCTGTGCTCAATGCATCTAGAATATGGCACAAGCAAATAATTCCTTATTAATTGCTTGAGAAATCATCCTTTCTGCTCATCATCTTCTCAGAGAACCTAACTTTCACATTTGATGTTGGCTTTCACAACAACTCACTCTGTCTTCAACTCTGTAATCTCCTAAATTGTGTTTATTTTTGTTTTATTTTCATCTTGTCTTTTTAAAATAGAATTGACTTGTACTTTTTGAAAATGCGACTTGTTTTCTCTCCATTTATTTGCTTTATTTCATAGCCTATAATTCCGGCTTTGGGAAACTTATCCCATGATAAATTCCTTCCAAAACAAAATGTATTGTCTTGCCCGTTTCTCACAGATTGGCCTTTGAACCTGCCTGGGACCACATACTTACTGCCGTCAGCACAAGCAAAGAGTTTCCAAGGACACACATTTACTGTAACGAGGTACTTGGCCCAGGATGAGAGAAAACTACTGTTTCCTTTCTTGTGCACAACGTCCTCATTTGTTACATGCATAATACCCAGTCTGGCTATTTTCCTTCCTATGAAAGTTATTAGAATATAGTTCCACATTTAGGTTCTGTAATATTATAAACAAGGAAACAAACCCAGCTAAGTCAATGTCCTTAGTATAATCTGAATATGTCCCTTCTCTGCACTGATAAAACGTTTTGATCAGAAGAGATTTGCAGACCTAGTCCAGAGTCCCTGTATTCTAGCAGTTTTGGCTTTCGAAATGACGATGGTAGAATGATAGTTTTAAGAAGTGATGAGAATACAGAGACCAAACTAGAGATAACAAACAGCTGCTGTTTACAAACCAGTGCTGAGCACAGCACTAAGTGAATATTAAATTCTTATTCAGAATAAAGGTTAGAGTTGAAAGAGATTTTAGAGATGTCACCTGAATCCTTCACTTTCAGGATGAGAAAACCAAGACTCAGGAAGGTTAAATGGCTTGCCAATGTCTTGCAGCTTTATTTGTGGCCAAACCTGGGGTTAGAGCCCAATTCTCCTGAATCCCAATTCGATACACCTTCTACCTCACTTTAAAGTTGTCATTTATCTTAGATGATGAGGAAACAGTACCAAGAAGACACTTGGGAGTCTGTTGTACAGACGCATGAGCCCTTCAAACTCCTTCTCTGTTTCATTATTTTTTATTTTTATTCTCTTAGGTACGTTAGTGCATTTAAAGTCTGAAGTTACTTTGACCTAAAATTTGTATAAGTGTTTGGAGAAAGTTTGTTTCCTGAAATCATCTCCTTGATGATTTTTTAAATGTACCAGTTGTTCATATTGTATATGTCATTCTGTTACACGTCAGGCACTTCAAAAAGACTCCAAGAGAACATGCTTGAGAGAGATAACTCCCAATTAAAATGATTCAGTCCCTCACTTGCAATATTCAGGGTAACTGTGTGGAAACATTAGGCTACCAGATAAAGTAAAGGTAGTTATTTCCTAGAGTGACTCAGCAAGATACTTCTCAAGGATATAGCACTTCTTATATTGCACGATTTCTTAGAGTCTAGATGACAAAGAAGCTTTCTCACTGCTTTTGTTGAATAAAAAATCAAAACCGAGTAATAATTTGCTCACCAATGTTTAGGTCACTTCCTTGGACGCTATTTAAATAGGATATCTTAGATGGTGAGAAAGAAGGAACAAGAAGATACCTAGGAGTGGATACAGCAGACACATAGCCCTGAAAACCCTCTCTCTTTCCTTTTATTTCCTTTGCTTTGGGGTCAGGTGAGAAAACTACAGCAATAGTTGGGACAATCTCCACTTAGATCCTGAAAGACCAGAGAGGTGACTTGAGCAGAACATGAATCTTTAACTGTTCATGTGGGTCTGCTTTCTTTGGCTGAGGCAACCTCCTCTTTGGAGCTTTAGTCATAATTCTTCCCATTCTGAACTGTGAAATGTTTTGGTTTTTATTTATTTGATTTTTTTTTTCTTTAAGAATCATAGGTTTAGCAGTAGTTGGGCACTGCATGAAAAATGAAGTTTACATAGTTTATATTATGTACGTAAACTAGTGATTTACATTGATTTACACATGATTGGTGCCTAATTTATTAATCAGCACGCAGTATGTAAATGCGCTGAAAAGAAATCAAGGTTTTAAAATAAGTTTTCCATAATATTCATAAACATTTTCGCTGGTGTAAATGCAAAACCTAAACCCAACGTTAACAGCGGCTTCCTTGCCAAGAGAAAAGTGATGTACATTGCTGGGTGAAAACAAATTCTTTCCTAAATTTCGGTTGGCGACATTTGAACAGCATAGCTACATGCAAATGAGAATAGTTTACTTCTTTTCTGCTAGTATGCACATAAATGTAAACTCCATTTTGCATTTAGTGAGATGTTTACAGATATTATGCCAACCATGATGGAAAATTTACATCACTGAGGCAAATGCAGTCTTTGGAGAAGAAATATTCTAAACATTTAAGCAAGAAGGAGGATTTCTAAACTGTATTTTTGTTTCTTAAATCAGGGTCTTAGCTCACCATTTTTGTGGTATATTTCATGTTTGTCTTTAAAAGATTAATAGTTTATGTAGGTCAGATATAGCATTGCACTTACATTTCTCTTAAAAAATGATAGTTATTGGTAGCCAAGACTAAATGCAGGCTCAAGGTTTATGAGGATGAAAAGAAAAATGAGGACATGGTTAATTTCATTAAATGTGGTCTATAAGCAAATTTCTTTTAAGTAAATAACTGCAAAATGGAAAAAATGGGGCTCTATGTTTTTCTATATGAGCATAGATCTTTTTTCTAAACAACCAAATTCAGTACTTTTCTTTCTTTTAAGTTCAAAACATTATTCTTAATTTGTCTTATAATACATATATTATTGTAAATATAGCATCTATAAAGATAAGATAAAACAAAAATACACACACATATACATTATTGTTTTCCACAAATAATTCAAGCCCTGCAAAGAACAAAATGAAAAATCCGGGGAGACTAGCCAATAGAAACAGTGAAACCACAACCAACTCAGGGCTGGAATCTGAGACTCTGGAGGATGCTCACAACTTGGTAAAGTAATAACTCAGACAATTTCATGCTGAGGAGTTTAGCTTTTGTGTGCAAAGGAGGTAAGTCCATTTTTGGAGGAGAAACAGATTTTTGTTTTGGTCCTCCAAGAACGTGAAAATCACGAGTACTTTTACAAGGTCTCTATGAATAGCCCCAGTTGTCTGACTGTGTAGTAAAAAAAAAATGCCCACAACAAGTGAAAAGTCTGTCTGACTTGGAAGAGAAGGCAAAGGTCAATGGGGCAGTCCTTCCTGACAGAAAGCACATCTGCTTTTCTTTTAGGCCAGGGGGATTTTATGTCTCAAAATAAGCAAGACTTTTTCTCCAGTAAGGCAAAACCTTTTGCTCAACAGTTGCACAGAGCATAATTTCAGTTATGCAGTTCTAAAACCCTGGATAGTTCTCATTCTTCAGGAAGCACCCTGGGTCAGGTCATTTCTATTTTTGTTAAAGTTGGGTCTAAAGATTTTGTTTTATGAATGGTGGAGATTTATTTTGTCTCCAAAGATATTAAATATATTAGCCACTCAGGTTAATTGATGCATTTCACTCCTCTCAGTATATTATTTCCAACCAGTTGGTGTTTCTCAGTGCAGGGTTTCAAGCTTTGATTACCAAGGGAAAAGATTTTTGAAGGGATTTAGCCCAATATAATTAACTAAATGCCAAGAAGTCTTATGTTGAGACTCAATGAATTCTTGGTGTCAGTCCTCTGGCTCTACCTTTCCCTGACCTTTCTCTTAACTACATTTTCCTTCATTGTTCACACTGCTTAGAGAACATTTTCTATCCTATGAAATTTCTGGGGCCAATGTTTTCTCTGAAACAGGAGCCAGAAGCAAATTTTTAAAATTCCCAGATCCTGCTAGAGATATAGGCAAACACCACATTTAAATATATGTTTAATTATGTTTAATATATGGTCAATTATATTAAAACCGAGGGAACAAATAGTGCTGACACGGCAAAGACATTTATTTCAATGGAGAAGTTCCTCCCATTAAACCAAGACCTTGTCCTTATGATAAATTGGAGACAACAAGAAAGCCAGGTATATAATTAAAGCCTGTGACATGCCATGAGGATCTGTTCCTGAAACTAATACTAACATCCAACTTTTAACAATATCCAATGTAACTCCTTCTACTTTTCTCTTCCTGTATATCTTTAAATTAGCATGTAGTTTTCTAAAGTCACACACTTAAGCATGTGACTGCCTCTTCGATTTATGGGGAATGCTTATTATTAAAGATGATAACCTTTTATTCTTGAACTGAGAAGACCAAACTGTGAAGAGAAATCACTGATTGTCAATAAATTAATGCTGCATAGGAATATGGCTCACCTTCCCTATATTTTACTAGCTACCTTCTTGGATGAGAATTTGTTTTCTCCCCAATGTCAGAACCTGCTATAAACACCCTTAACCATCCCCAAGTTGAATTTTTCCTTCTGTTTCAAGTCTAAACTGCAAAATCATGAAAGGAGGCTGTGATAAGCTTCTAAAACAAACAATATAATCCCTTAGAAGAAATTAACAATGCTACTCAGATCTTTCTCCTTCCCTCCCTCCTCTACCTCCCTCCCTCCCTCTCTCCCTCCCTCCCTCCCTTCCTTCCTTCCTTCCCTCTTTCCTTCTTCCTTTCCAGTTCCAAAGTTTCTCATTTTATATAGTGTAACAGCTATTTACAAGGTTCCAACTTAATGACGCACCATATTTGGCTCTGCAAGATTACATTCAAATATAATCTCAAAATAATCCTCTGTCCTTTCATGAACTGAACCACTTTCAATGCCTCCTATTGTGTAAGTGAGAGCAATGGTTGGTTTTCTAACAAAGATATCTACATGCAGAGAGCCAGCTTTCTCTGCAAGACATTTCCTAAGAAATCCTTCTGGTGATGTGGTAACACCAAGCTTTGTGGTACTCATACAATTTCTGTCTATGTTTATTACAAGTTGCCCAGCAATTTTGGTTAAGGACCTAGATCACATTTCAGTGTTAATGTCAAGGTGACTCTTATGGATGTAAATTTAAATAGAGCAGGGAAGGTGAATATAATGCAATTCTTAGCAGCCTGGCATAGGATGACAGTGGACTACCATGAGGAGTGGTGCTGCAAACACCATCAGTGAAACAGAACAGGGATTATATGGACATCCAAATAAAATATTAACCTAGAACACCGGTAAGAACAGCTGCAGAGGAGCACGAGGAGTGAACTGCTTTTCATTATGGCCAATGCTCTGTATTAGAGCTCTGACAGTGTCTCCAGAATATGGTAGGAGCCTGGGCATCTGTTGACTTTTTCTGCCTTGCTCACTTTTACTGTGTTTTATCTGAAATAGGAAACAATCTCTGCTCAGGGGAATTCATGGGACAAATGCAGTGTTATTTGAAGATTAGGGAGGAGGTCTAATCTTAGGATCTCCAAGTGGTTCATCATTCTTCTACTGGGAGTTGACACTTGGAGACCTTCCTGTTTCTGGGGATTTACTCAACACCTGCCGCTCGTTTTTGCAGCAGAGCAGGGCCCACCCTGTTAAAAGCCAGTAAATATATGAATCCCTCAGACTCATGAAATGAGAGTAAAATCTGAAATTTTCTCTCCTAGTTCACCTCGTTCATGTCATAATTCCTTATACTGCTTGCTTACCCCATCGATAGTAGGCACTTTCATTTACAGTGATATTCTGAGTGACTCCCCACTCGGTTCTGATGATGGGACTAGGAGGAATATGGGGTCCTGCCCTTGGAAGGGGCACAGCTTGGTTTGAATACACACTGATGCCATGTGACAGCCATGGATGGGGGAGGACTCTGCTCCTTGCCTCCTTCCCCACCATCTCCCCCAGCAACTTGTTACAGCCGCATCTCACAATTACAATGCAGGACAGTATCTACAGCACAGTGAGTCTATGTACACATGGACCATTCCCTTGGCATGCTTTAGAGAGAGACACACACACGCTCACACACATGTACACCCACGTGAGAGCGAAAGACTTGAGCACACGCGCACAGTGGAGAAAATTAAAATGGCACTTCCTAGCATTTGCGGCATGACTAGTGCTCTGAGGAGGAGGTGGGGGTGAGGAGAGGTGGGGCAGGAAAGGTGGGTAAAAGGGATATCTAGGATGAGTGTGGGGGAGAGAGAACACACTGGAGGGAGAGGGGATGATCTCTAAAGTTGGAGAGATAGTGGAGGAAGGAAAGCCAGAGAAAGGCTCAACATAAGATTCCATTGATAGTCTGAAGTGGCTACAAGTCAGCTCAAATGAAAAACAGAATTAAAAGGTTATGGAAATATAAACACCAAAGGCAAGACCTTATTTTTTTCCCCACAGATGAAAAAGGATGAAGGAAGGAAGGATAAAGTGTGTGTTGGGGGCTTAATATCCGTCTGGTTCTTGTCTTATTTTTACAGCATCCGGATGTCTTTAGTATGACGTTGTCTTTACACAGCATACATTTGCTTAGTAGTTATAAACATATCCTGGTAGAAACTTCTCCATCCTGAATGATACTTAAATTTTCAATGATGGACTGTAAAATTGTTTTAAATGTTGTATTTTCTTCTTTTTCTTATTTCCCCCTTCATGTATAAACACACAAAGTTGTGAAATAAACGGTCTCCCCCCATCTCTCTCTCTCTCTCTCTGTATTCTGTGTGACACATTTTTGTGTGTTTTTTAAATTATTTTTAAATTTTTATTCTATTAACATTTGCTGAGAAGGCAGAGCAGAGATGCTGCCAGCAGCCACAGTGGTACGGCCAGACTGATGGATCCATTTATTCCTCTCACCGACCCAGGTCCTGCAGAGCAAAAGAGGAGACACAGAAAAGATAATGAGTTACATGGGCCATCTCTATGTTACAGCTGACTGCGCATGGTATCAGAGGTAAGACCCAGGCGGGTACCAGCGTCTCAAAGTTAGTGCATTTACGTGCAGCCCAAGAAAGGCTCAAAACCTTTCTAAATCCTTCTCCTCCTTGGGCCACAAGTACCCTAAGGGGTATCATTGGTTGAAACACTTCTAAATACAAAACGCTCTTGCCAGATAAGTCCTTAAACTGGCTATCACCAATGTGTCTGATGGTGCAGGAGGCTCCTGTTCACCCAGCCTCCTCCCGTTGGCCTTGCCCTAAGTAGCCCTCTGGTGCCAGCACTCATTAAGATTCCAAGCATTGGTGAGGGTCCTTCAGCAGCCAGACATGGGTCTTCCGGCCAATTCATCACAGCATCTCCACCAATAAAGCATGGAACCATCCAGGACTTCTGTCCCCGGTGAGAGGTAGTAATTACTTGCTAATGGGGAGGAGAACTGTTTTAAAGTAACGTTTATGGCTAGATGGTACCTTAGCAAGGGAGAAAATAAGTCAATACATCTTAAAATCTTAAGAGGCAGCAGAGGATCAACTCCTCCAAACTCTTCATTTGTCACTTTAAAAATCAAAATTAAAAACAAAGACGATAACAAAAATAAACAGACACACCTAGAGAGGTTCAGAGGCAGGTCCAGACCATGAGCAGAACTGAGATTTGAAGTCACCCAGATTAACCTGGAATGGCACTCTATGTTTCCTGCTGCCACCTTAGTTTTCCCAATGTGGACACAATTTGGGAGATGTGGGTGTGGGTGTGAGAGGGGAAACAGGATGTATAGAAAGCCCCTGGAGAAGGGGCTCGTGTGTTCACAGAAAGAGGATTATGGAGGAGGGAATCATAGGTCTGGGAGAAGAGCTGATCACCTGTGTTTTGCTTGTTCCATTTTCTCCTTTTGTATAGTTCTGCTCATATTCCACTAAAGTGAAAAAATAGTATTTTTCACTATAGGGACTTTTGGATTTAAGACTACATACTTAAACAGTGATGTTCAAAAGAGAGAGAAACTGGTGTGACTGTAATTGTCAGTCACTTTAAAATTTTCGGGGTGGATATGCAGCTCGATTGTGTGTGTGTGTGTGTGTATGTGTGTAAAACTATGATGGTTTCCAGGTATAATAGAAGCATCCCCTGGTATGTGAATTTTTCCAAAACTATTTACAAACATATCCAATTGGAGGTAGGATAACAGGAAAAAATGCTGAATTCCATGATCTTCTAATCTATGCTTTATGTAAATAATAAAAACAACAACAACAATAAAACAAAACCACAAACAATTATACAGCACTTACTACACAATTTTGTCATAACTTCCTTATAAATATAAGCACACAACTATGCTATGAGGTAGGCAGTATGATGAAATCTGTTTTACAGTGAACTGATGGAGGCACAGGGAGGTTGGATGCACTGTACAAACTTACGCAACTTGTAAGCAGAGGAGCTGGATTTTTACCCAGGCATCTGGCTCTAGAGTCTTTGCCTGTCACTACTACACAGGAAAGGTGTGCCTGTCTCCTTTCAACATTCAGTATATTAAACTTGGGTCAGTAAATTAAACTTGGGTTTGATTAAAATGCCCAGTACAAACAAAAACAGGGAGACAATGATCATTGCAAAAAAGATTTTTGATAGGAGAGTTCTGGTTAGAATATCTTCTTGAGAATATTAAAAACATTCACCTAATATAAAAATATGAACATATACAAACTTTGATCAGCATAGTTACAGTATACAATGAGCTGTATTGTGTAAATCTATAGAAACACAGAATAAAGGTTCAATGAATTAATTATCTAATTTTCTGAATTGTGATAGGATCATATTGACAAAAGGCATATTAGCTACCTTCAGGTTCATGCATTGCATGAGAAATTAAGGTTCAATGAGATTCTGTATCTTGCATGAAAGCACCCAATTAGTAATTGTTGACCAGGCGCTTAAATTCAAGTGTCTGAAGTCAGCTCAAGGCCTTTCCTAAACCACTTCCATGTCTCCTACTTCCAACCTTTCTGGACTTTCGGGACCTTCAAGTTCTCTTAATGGCAACTTCTCCCAGGGCTTTTGGGCTGGTAGAAATATTTTTTTCTAACCTTATAGTCTTTCTATGTACACTAGATGGCAAGAGCTCCTTGGCATATTTGGTTGTATTTGTGTATCAATGAGGTTTTTCAAAACAGGGAAAAACTACACAAAAATTAAAGCCTTAGAGAGTTAGGCAAAAAATATTTGTCTGCACCAGGGATAGTGTAAAACAAAAGGTTTTCAGCTAGAGTCCAATTCTACTGATTTCCTTAATCTCATTTTTAGTGCAAGGATAGGCTAGATTATCTTGCATACATCCTGGAGCTGAGTGATACCTTGGGAAGGTTAAGACTAGTCTTATCATTTTATTTGACAGTGATAAGTATTCAAGAAAGTCAAAATTCCATTGTTGAAAAATATGTTACAGAATATACAAACCTAGATAAACATATTCACATATAACATTCTTGATAATACATGTATACATATGCATACATACAAAGATAACTATATATGTTTTATACTTACTCATATGATATATACACGTATTATTGGTCTTTTACATATTCAGAATTAACTTTTATTGTCACATGCTATTCTATGTTATAATGGGGAATCTTAGTATAACTATGTTAATAATCTTTAATATTATCCTTCACAATATTATTATATACAGTCATATGCCACATGACATTTCAGTCAAAGATGAACCATGTATACAAATGTGGTCCTATAAAGTTATAGCACTGCGTTTTTACTGTACCTTTGCTATGTCTAGATATGCTTATATACACAAATACCACTGCCCAGAGTATTCTGTATAGTCACATGCTTATAGGTTTTCAGCCTAGGAATAGGCTATACCATATACACTAGGTGTGTAGTAAGCTATACCATCAAGGTTTATGTAAGCATATTCTATGATGTTCACAAGAATGAAGTCACATAATAATGCATTTCTCAGAATGTATCCCAGTCATTGAGTGCTGTATAAATATATTTTGTGCATCAGTTAAAGATATCTTCATCTCTATCAATTATTATTTATTAAGTGCTCTCATATAGCAACTTAGTGTACTTATATGACTTACACTTTTCATAATTGGTTTTGCAAGTAAATAAATAGGCTTAAAAATACAAGGGTAAATGGGTGATAGTTGGGAAATCATCACAAGTGTGTATGCAATTATAGATGTA
The DNA here is from genome assembly GCA_963573385.1 of Cacajao melanocephalus. Lineage (NCBI taxonomy): Eukaryota > Metazoa > Chordata > Mammalia > Primates > Pitheciidae > Cacajao > Cacajao melanocephalus. The sequence continues at coordinate 61,086 of CAUYLG010008785.1, forward strand.
TGTGACTGCATAGGAGACTACTTCAGTTAGTGGCTATTTCAGGGAAGAATAATCAGCAAAATCATTAATTATGTTTTACTTCAGAGTTATGAAATTTCTGCTTATTTGTGGAAATGCAAATGATAAATCTTATTTCCCACACCAGATGGCCAGGCTCAGCAAGTGCTTTCATATACTGACAGATAAAATGAAAGCAAGTCTGCAAACACAAATTAGCCTTAAGAATAGATGGGCAAATAGAACCACAATTCAAAAATTTGCTATGTTTTTTTATATAACAGACGAAAATCATATTTTAGTATCTAACCACATTCTATATGTGTGTTACATATGCGCACATCCACTGATATATGTGTATATGGTAAGCATTCAGTAAATTGTATTATTATTAATCCAAATGCAGAATTTTGGATTACAGAAAGAGATGAAATACTAACCTGAATTGAAGGCATTGGTTTGTGTATTGGGTCAAGGCTTTTAATGTTGACTCTAAGGAGTAAACTTCAGCTGCATCAGGACTGCAAATTATAAGTCAACATGCCAGGTCAAGGTTCTCAACCCCAAGGTGGAATAAGTGAGATTCTGTGTCTAGGTGAATGCTGGATTGCACTTTCTTATAACAATGAAAGGGAATTTGTGATTAAGGGCGAGATTGAGAAAACATTCTGAAATTAAGGGATATGAGAATTTTTTGGCAAGTCTCTAGACTACAAATTTGATTCAAGATCTAGAGCCAATTGATTTATATTTCAGTAAAATCGCAAGGAAAAGACCACGTGATTTTTCAACACCTGTTTTAGAGAGGTTTGCTTAGAGACACTTTGTAATTCAAATCTGGTCAACAGTTTTCTGTTGCTCCTCCTGAGGGCCCATTTCTTGGATTTAGGAGTAAATTTATTCAAAGTGGTTATTAATCATGCTCTCAGTGATTCTCGAATATTCCTTTCAGCCACTAAGAAGTCAAGGTAAATCATAATTTTATTCTGATTCGTAGTTCAGCCATAGGAGAAAAAAAACCAGAGGAGTTAAAATTTGAATTATCTTAGAATTATTAAAGGCTGACTGAGTGACTGAAAATAGAAAAAAATTCTAAACCATTTGTAAAACACTTGTTTAACAAAGGAGAACACAAATCTACAGAGTCCCTTAAGTATCTGCCTTCCATATCATCTAGCCCAGTCGACTAAGGCATGTTGGTATCCTGGGAAGACATGTTTAAAGGGAAGCCTGATAAAATTGACTTTGGTGCCATCTGCTGTCCATTTTCTGCCGGTACAGCTTCATCTGGGTGAATTAAACGCGGATTAAAGCCAAGCCTGGAGCAAAGGAGAGGAGGGGAAATGCCATAGTCCTCCCTTACTCGTGGCTTTGCTTTCTGCAGTTTCACTTACCTGAGGTACATACAGTACAATAAGATATTCAGAGAGAGAGAGAGAGAGAGAGAAAGAGAGAGATAACATTCACATAACTTTTATTAGAGTATATTGTTAGAATTGTTTTATTATTATTGTATTTAATCTCTTACTGGGCCTAATTTATAGATTCAACTTCATCAAAGGTATGTATAGGAAAAAACATAGTGCATATAGATAGGGTTCTGTACGATCTGCAGTTTCAGGCATCCACTGGGGTCCTGGGGCCACATCCCCTGTGGATAAGGGGGAACTACTATATCGATGTTTTCTTTTAGTAATGGGTCTTAGACTCAATAGAATCTGAGCTTTTCCTACAATTTCTTTAGCTCTTTATGTATTTTTTCTACTCTTTATAAAGTGAGATTTTGGTAAGGCTGAAATACTCTCACAGTAAAGTCAGAATCATCACATCTTTTTCATCCACACAGCATCAAGTGTTTTGGCATACAAATTTTTGAAATTTTAGTCCAATAAGTAGCACATCTGGTGACACTGGCAATTTATATTGTCTGTGAAATTAAACAAAAATGCCATGCCCTATTTCTTCATCCACATATCAAAGCCATAATGTATCACATATAATACTAGCCACTTAAAATTAAAACATAATTGGTAATCATGGCATTGGGGAGAGAAGAAGGGCTGAAAAGGACAATCTTTTATGCCTTTCTTGAAGGCCTCAGATGATCCTGTTCCCGGGTATATATATTTATGGCTGCGTCTTCCCTGCTGCCTTCAGTGAGGACCTGCTAGTGCTGGCCATAAATGGTGCTGGCCCTTTCTTGGGAGTAAGCAACCAAGTGTCCATAATCTCATTGGCTCTTGATCACTGGTGGTACATAAGTCCCATAAGAATAGGTTTTCACAATTGAGAGTGATCTTGGTTGTCTCACCACTTTGAGACTTAGAGAGGAAGATGCCTGCATATGAGCCAATTATAATCAGGTAGGTAACCATGAGGAAGTAAAGAGGGTGGGATCTGGCCACATAGGTGCCTCTGTGGCTCTGGTCTGGGATAGACAGTGTTAAAACTATGATTTATTGGACTTATAAAGACAGCACCTCAGAATTAGTAGCTACTTGCGTTTTAGGGTCTGCTTTACGAAGCCAACAAGTGAATGTAAAATAGACTCTGCATCTCTTCTGAGAGCCCTGTCACTGGGCAGTGAGCATTCCCAAAATTTCATCTCTGTCAGAATGAACCATGAATACTTAAGAAAGGGAAAGTAGGAACAGAGAGTAGGGCAAAGCATAACTTGCTCTGTTCCAGGGATTTAATAATAAATTACTGTCAAGAGCAATATAAGGGTCATGGATTGGATCAGAAACTTTTTGTAAGTGAGAAGTTCACAATTTGAAAAAAAAAACAGAAATTGTTAGCACAAATCATTCCACTGATATTCAATTATATAAGACAACAATATATTGCCATGAAATCTTAATTTTGACATATGGAAGGTAACCAAAAATAAAAACCATACCTTTTTGCTTGAAGTGCACGGTGGTACCAATTTCTAAAATAAGAAACATTAAGCAAAACAAAAACAAATAAAAAATCTTTATCAGTTAAGAAGAAACACAAAGGTAGTCTGATACTCTCCACTGAAAGGAGAATAAGAGAAAAGGAAGACAGAACAGTTTAATAGGAAAGAATATTGGCAGAGAGAAAAAGAAAGGCAAATGGAAAGAGATTGTTTTGTTTGAACAAATGTTGTGCAGTTAAAGGTACCAAAATTATTTGCAACTACAAATATCTGATGCTACATGGTATGCATGTAGACAAGTTCAAGAACTCCGAGTATGGAATGTAAAGGTACTCTTGACTACAATTTAGTGGAATAATAGAATGTGTCTGATCCACAGCCTCATCCTACCCTTTTGCCACGGTTTATTCTACTCAAGCCAGTTGGTTGTCCTGCCCTTCTTCCAACAGGTCAAGTCTGTTCCAACTTAAAACCTTCACACTTGCTTTTCATTTGCTTGGAATATTCTTCCCCTAGATCTTTGTATTGATCGCATAGTCACTTCATTCAGATTTCTGCTGAAATGTCACCAACTCGAAAAGGGCTCCTCTCATCATCTTGTTAAAAATAGCAACTTTTGTTATTTTCTCTATTCCTTTACCCCACTTTACTAATCTAAATAGCACTTACCTCTAACCTGACATCGTGTTATGAGTATACTTTTTGGTTGTTTATAGTTTGTCTTCTCCATTAGAATATATGCTCTGTGAGGGCAGCAACAGTGTATTCCTTCTGAAGTACTGTATCCCTAGTACTTAGATTAGAGCTTGGCAGGTAGTGGGTATTTAATAAATATTTGTAAATAAGTCTCAGGGTCAGAAGAGCTCATGTAGGTTAAATATTTGGTTTCTCTTTTAAGTAACTTTATCAAGTAAACCACAATGCTCTTAGGTCTTTCGAAGCAAATATGTAAAATATTTCTATAGGATACCACTCTGAAGTTCAGGACCAACTTAGAGGGTGGTCAGATAGAAGAGCCCAATCTGCCCTGTGGAATGCAGCACCTTTTTGTCCTTGAAGCCCATCATTTGCATTTCTTTCTATTTAACAATTGCAGCATGCTGCAAGTTCATACAGAAGGATGGAGTAAGAATTCTCCTCTCCTAGCAGAAGCCAGCACTCACCCTGGAAGTGAAGCCAGGTTCTATTAATATGTGAAACAATGGTCTCTAGCTGTTGATGACTTTCTCTATCTGTCTCATCATCTGACCACTGATGTTTTAAGTTGTATATTAAACATACTGCCACTTGTTTCCTTTCATAATGCCAGCTTTGACACCTTTTCTTTGGAATCAACATATTGCATTAAAAAAAAACTGAAAGGCAATGTGGAGAATGTGCTCATGATAACATGAGGAAACTGAAGCCCAGAGAGGTCCTTTGCAAAGTGAAAGGCAAAACTGAGAATGAAATTTAGGACTTCCAGTTCTCTAGACAGAACCTAGTCCATTATTCCACAACACCCTTTTGGCAGCTTTTATGAAAGCAATGCCTGTATGACTCAAGAGGTATCACTGGGACATTTAAATGATTCAATACTGGCTGGAAAAGCGCGACTCTCATGCAAAGCGCAACTTCTTTCTTGCATCAAGCCTGTTAACTTATAACGATGAGAATTTGTAAGAACCCCTTAAGGCCACAGAGTGATGCTCTTTACTCAAAGAGGCCTCAATGGGGCCATCTTCAGTTAAAGAACACTGAGTTTCTGGTACACAGGCTTCGTGGGAATAATTTCAAACAATTGTTCAGAAATCTGGATAGGTAGGAAGCCCAGTGATTCTGCCGAAAGCTTTATCTGACCCTCTCTTTGTGTCAGTTCCATCATCTCTACAATGAGTTTACTTACATGCACCTTATAAATTTGTGCTATGAATTAGATCAATTAATAAACAAACTTACAGTGGTGCCAGACATATAATAAATGCTCAATAAATAAAATTTTTGTCAGTTTTTTGGTAAAATCCCTTCTAGGAAGGATTATTAGTACAATTTTGTGGAGAGAGAAAAATACAGCTTAACAAGTAAGTCATGGGATTACAAGTCCAAATAATTTATATATATATATATAATTGCAGCAATGTGGTGAACAAACACTGTGAGATTTTAGCACAAAAAAAGTGATAGGAAGGTGGACTGATTAGGGCACATTTTGATCAGGAAAAGTCTAGCAATGTGCCTGCATTACCCTGTCACTGGCTTAGGTGTGCGTAAGAATCTACATGTTCTAATGGGTCTCTTAGGGAGCAGATGCTCCCCTATGAATCAACTAGAGAGAGTTGATTACAAAAAGCATATAAAAATTCCCAAATATTCAACTCTGTGAAGCTAATATCAGAAAAATTCAGACATAAAATATACACTTGCTTGAAATATCTTTAAAAAGCAAAACAAGTTGCCAGTTAAATTTTAGGTACTCCTCCCTATGCCCGTAATAAATCAACCTCTTTGTGAAGCCCTAAAGATTTTAACACTTGGAATTCCATTTGTCTTTAGGAAAAGAGAATTTATTTTGGACTACTATTTCCTGCTCATCACCTTCTTTAGGAGCGGAATATGCTGAGCCTCTCTTTTTGCAAACTTGGTTATATGTTGCCATCTTGTGGCAATACTAAGACATGCTCCTACGTGCTGTCCGAATGAATCACCTTTGTCCACGAGGTGGCAATAGTGGGAGAAAGAAGTAAACACTTTTTTCTTTTTCAGTATAAGGCCAGGCATGAAATATTACTCTTCAAGAGGGGACTTTTCTCTTGTTATAGACAGATTTTTTTTTTGCATTTAACACCTGAAAATTATTGTTACTTTTCTAGTGATAATCTTGTGAATCAAACTGCATTGTCAGGGATATTATTTTTGTAAAGATTTCCAGGGCACCATGCTTAGAATATAACCTGAAACATATGATTTTTATGCCCTTCAGGAAAACTTCTAACTAACTACTTATTAATCTTGCTTCAGCAAATACACTTAACAAGTAAGCATCACAGTGAGGGTACAGGGTATAATAAAGAAAGCTAAATCGACTGAAGCAATGCAAAACGCAACATTGGGTGATTCTAGTGTAGATAATGTTCTAGGCTTTCTCTAAGAGCTTTATCATTGTTGTCTGCTTAGATTTTAGCTCCTGATGAGGTGGTAGAAGAAGGCAATGGGGAAATAATCTAATATTAGGAAAAGGAAGTGTCTTGAGACATTTATTTAAGCTAATCTGTCCTCGATTTTTGACTTCCAGATTCATTACATCCAGCCACATTAGCCTGCACCATTAAAAACTTTGATTCAGCCTCTCTTATTGGCATAGACGATATGTCTACCTTGTTCACTGCTGTATCCTCAGCTTGGTATTTCTCTAGCACAGAAGAAGGATCCAGTAGATTTGCTGAACAAATACTTGAATGTATAAATAAATAAATGAACGAGAGACTCAATGAATCAATTAATACCTCAAGTATTACCCCAGCTAAGAATCTAGAGAGGGGAGATTCTATTTTCTTTTTCAAACCACAATGCCTGAACCCAAAGATGAGATTATTGTTGGGAATTCACAGTTATTTGAAGAGCCACATGGGGCTAGGAGGTCCTTGCATTATTTCCCAAATCCTGGTAGGGAGAACATTTTCTGGAGGGATGAGCTTCATTTTAAAATACCTTCATGATGAATAAAACTGTAGACTTTAACAAATGAAAACCCAAGTTTCTTTTTTGCTTAAAGCCAGAAGATTTATTCTTCCTCTTACCTTTTACTATTATCTCTTACTCTTACTCTAGGTGGCATAATTTTTTCTCTTTCTCTGTCTCTCTCTCTCCCCTTCCTCCCATCCACTTCCCTGAAAAAATTAAAATGAGTGTTGCAAAGATGAAAGATGCTTCATTGGAAACTCTAGGATTTATAGTTTGGGAACTCCCTCGTTATCTTAGGAAATTTTCATATCTTTATGTATGGAAAATTTTGGCATTTTTGCTTTCTTTGAGTTCTATCTGGGACACGAAGTGAGGGCACAACACATCCATAAGGAAAATAATTGACTTTCAGTGCTTTGAATCTTGACTTTGGACAGCTTTTCTCATTCGCATTCACATGTAGGTAACGTAGAGTTTGGGGAGCTTATATTGTTTGCATAGTTGTTCTAATTCCAGGGTATTTACTTGAACGCAAATGTCTTATTTTTCAACCTGCTGCAGCCATTTGAAAAAGAAAACATTATCTCTATGTGTGTGACACAACTCTTTCTATAAGGTCAATCCTCTGATGTGCTGCAGGTTTTGAAACTGACATTATAATAATCAATGGCACTTTAAAAATTCTGGACCAGAGTTAGTAAGAGTGTGTGTTTGCAGAAGTGGGGCAGGAAAAGGTCCAAATTCAGTAGGGATTTTATCCTCCAGATCCTGGAAATTGCAGAATGGGGCAGGGTTAAAATTATTAAGAAATGTAATAAAAGAAACAGAGGAGGATCATACCTGCTGCCACTTCCTCACTGATGCCAAGGACCTAAGGCATAACATCTTGTAAGATTCTGCCATGGAAATTTATGGGTTTTGCCTCTGACTTTTATTTACTTATTTATTTATTGGCCAAAATTTTGAAAAATAAAACCTTTATAATTATAGTGGCTTAAAAGGGGTACTTTTTATTAATTCAATTTTCAAGCCATACTTCGAAAGCTATTAATTTATTTCTCACAGATCTCTTCACTCAGAGGCTTTAGGGATTAGCAGCTTCTACTTGCAAATTTTTTTTTCTTTTTCCATAGAAGAATATTTGCCTTGTGATTCTTATTTGAATTATTAGAACTTCTGACTTTCTCCCATGTATGATATTCATGTTGTATAAACCCCAATGCCCAATATTTCTAGAATAATATTCTCTGAGAATCAGAGTATTCCTTCTGGGTCTAGTGAAGTGAGAAAAGAGTCAAAATAGAGAAATGGTTCTGAATCTCAACCTTAAGATTCTTCCTATTTTCTTTTTCGTTTTTCTTCTTTTTCTTTTTTTTTTTTGAGAAGGAGTTTTGCTCTTGCTGCCCAGGCTGGAGTGCAATGGTGTGATCTCGGCTCACCACAACCTCCACCTCCTGGGTTCAAATGATTCTCTTGCCTCAGCCTCCCAAGAAGCTGGGATTACAGGCATGTCTGTAAATCCACCATGCCTGTCTAATTTTGTATTTTTAGTAGAGATGGGGTTTCTCCATGTTGATCAGGCTAGTCTTGAACTTCTGACCTCAGGTGATCCGGCTGCCTTGGCTTCCCAAAGTGCTGGGATTACAGGTGTGAGCCACCGCGCCCAGCCTTCCTGTTTTTTTTTTTGTTGTTGTTGTTCTTTTTTTTTTTTTTGGTTCATAGGTGGACCATTGTCCTCATGACTAAGACAGTACATCAAACTGGCTGAGAAAACTGAGTGATCTTACCATGTTATCAGTATTCGAGAAAGGAAGTTGGCCTTCCTTAGCTAGATTTGGGCCAGCAAGGAATGCTACAGTTTACTTTCAAATACCGCTACAGGCTTTCTTCTTATAATTGTCTGTGACCAGAAATCGACTTCAGTTTGATGCTCTGTCAGAGTGAATAATGACTTAGGCATCAGTAGACATACCAGAATACTGCAGCCCTAGACAGATGGTGTTAATTCCTTGTTGAATCAACAAACTAAAATAATGCTGGTATAATTTCTTGTTGTAAAATGTGAATAAAATATTTAAGTCTTACTCCTTATATCAAATATTCTATAATGAATAGAATGTGAAAAAAATGCTTAAATAAAAAGTCATTGCATTAAAAAGAACACATCTATTAAGGGGACAATATTAAAACACCAACTAGGAGAGAGAACGTATGAGCCCCCACACCTGAAAGAAGGACTATTTACTGGGGATCCTGGAGGTGCATGAGGGAAATCCCTTGTGAGTCAAGATTTGACTTAGACCTGAAAGCACTTGGAGTGTGTGTATCACTGTGGATAGCACCCTGGTCCAGGTAGGAGAGGGGCTCCTGGGCCTGCCTCTGCTATAACATTGAGTGAGTAACAGAAAAATGCCCAGCTTCTGAGACCATGGGAAATAGAAGACATCTTAGGTTTTAAACTTGAACATTCTATAGTATACTGGCAGCTCAAACATTCAGATGAAACACTTGTTTATATTGCATTACTGGTGTTCTCTCTGAGGAGAGAGATTACATGTGATCTTTATTTTCTTCTTTATAGTTTCATATATTTTCAAATTCTTCCATAATGAGAAGCATAACATTTATTATCATAATAGGAAACTATTGATAAAAACAAATCAATGCATCTTTTAAAAAATAACTTTAAATGTGGAGAAAAGAAAATGATCACTTTCTGATTATTTGGCATTGGGTTGACAACATTAGAAGGAGAATAATTTTTTTCCCTCATTTTTATTAGTTAGGAGATAATCATCTAGTAAAGCAAAAGAGAAGCTAAGATGGGGAGTGCTAATTTCCAAAGCAATATGGTCTTAACAGTGTGAAATGGCAATGCAATAAAAAATGTCACCATCCAGGTTGATGAGGTCCTACTGACCAGAGGCTTGATGTACTGGATAATTGTCCTATAAAGTAAATATAGGTGTATGATTTGACTTTAACTGCTATGGGCTCTGCTCAGCGGCGATATGGATTGCTACAGAAAGAGCAGTCTCACTAAATACTTCAACATAAAGAAAATACTTTATTAAGTCTCTTGTACCAAGTCAGGTTTCTTACATTTTGAGAGTTCATTATTTAGCCTGAGAGGTTTAATTTTTAATAATCAATGAATTGAAATCGTCAAGAATGACAAAGAGGCTAAGTTCAATAAAAGGGTTTCTCTGGGCTATGCCACCTAAAAATATGTTTAAGATTAGATACGTCCCAGAAGTAAATTTATTTGGCTCAGCTGTCAGTAAGGTGCTCAGGACTAGACATGCAGTTTCTGTCTTAAAGAAGAAACAGATTTCTCGGTCTTTGTGCCTAAAATGCATCTTGGTACTTGTCTATGGGTGCAACCTGGCCTTTGACCTTTATTGTAATTAAGGGACCAGCCAACTCATTTAATAGAGAACTATCTTCCAGCCCTAAATCTATGTAGTTGTTGATTCTACTTAGTTGTCAAAACATACAATAGATTATATATGTCACATCTGTGTTTAAAAACATAAATTTTATGTATACTCCAAAGCCTTTTGTACTTTCATTTATCAGACTTGGTAAGAAAGATTAAAAACACAGGTTTGGATAGGTCTCTAGAGATTTACATCCTTTCTGGTCTTACTCCTCACTTTCTATTTCCCAGCCTCAAATTGTGAATTTCTGATCCATTTTAAAATACATTTTAAATTCAAAATCCTAAGGCATACAAGACCATCTTTACTCAATGTAATGTGCATTTTCATTTTGTATGTTTTAAAATCAAAACCATTCAAATACCATGAAACGAGGTAACTGGCCTGCGGAATTTGAATGCAAAGATAACAAGTGAATTTGTGAGATTTCCCAGGGTTTTAAAGCTCCTGGAAGTAAGGAGATAAGGGATTAAAAAATGTTGGTATGCTCTGAGTCACCCTTAGACCTACCTCTATTGCACTAACCAGCACAGTGCAGAATTGGTAAATGCAGTTCTGCTTTGGACCATTTCCAGTAACATTATTCCTTGGAGTTCCAGAATGCTTCAATAAGTCTGGTTTATCTGTAACTCCTGCTATGTCACTGACTCCAACTATAACATTATAGCTAGGTTCTTGTGTAACTTTCTGAAAATATCAAGGGCTCCTTACAACCTATTTCTACAACTAAAATAAAAGCTACCATCTAACCTCCTTACTGAAAGGCTGCAAGTTTTCTCTAGACATTCTGCTAGATAACAGGCACTCAGTATCCTCCAGAAAACTAAACGTAAATGCTGCTACCTACCACACAGTACACAGTATTAATGTGTGTTTATACATTGAAGCCAACAAGGGCTCTTCGTGGTCCTGAGTGTAATATAGGTGAAAACACCCAATCTCTCACCTTTATTTTTATTTTTCTAGAAATTATCTTCATTTTTTAAACTTGATATATCCATATGAGGTGTAAAGATCAAATCAGGGTCATTTGGATATCCATCACATTAAATATTTATATTTCCTTTATGCTAGGAATATTAGAAGTATTCTAGCTATTCTGAATTGTACAACACATTATTGTTAATTGTAGAAATTTCTCACCTTTAACTCCTCTTGTTTATCATGTTTCTTTTTGTAAACAGGCCAGGTACAAAAGAGGATAAACTACTAGGAAAAAATATTATTTTTCCAGATTTAAAAAATGTATTAGGCTTTATAGTGGATCTTTGTCAGTTAAGTTCTTTCTGGATTCTAGATCTTCTGGATTCTAGGCGGGTTCTGGGTTGTTCTTCTCTTTCCCCTCTTCTCTTTCTGTCTTTTAAACTTCCCCTTCACCTGGAAGTCTTCCCCAGCCATCCCAGACTGGCTAATGTGCCTTGGTTTGTTCTCCCCAGACACCTCATAGTTGTCTTTACATGGACTTAAAGTTTACTGCGGTTGCTTAGTTCATTAAGTACTTCTCCATTTGATCTGTAAACTCTCTTAGTGCAGAGGCTGTACCTGCTTCAGTCTCCTTTGTCATCCCTAAAACCCAGTTCAGAGCAAATACTAAGATAATATTTCTTTGAGTAATGAATGGCGTCATCAAGATATTGTGCATGCCAAATTAACTTAACCTGTGCCAAAAAAAAAAGAGTTTTAACTGCCTATCAAGAGTTAAGCCTCTTTCTTGTGTTCCTCGTGATTAGAAATCATAATTAAAAGAAAACGTGACCTCTAAAAGAAAGTCTACAAAGTAAAGGCGAGAGCAAGTGGAGAGTACATCTAAATATAGAATAAAAAGTCATACTATTTATGAGTCAGAATGGTAAGGTTGATCCCCCAATGGAAGACCAGCCTCCAATGAATGGGATCATGGTGTCTTTTTGTTGTTTTTTTAGCACTGCTGCACTTAACAGCTGTCAGCGATAAACTTACCTGTGTTCCGGAAATTCAAGGGAGAAAAACAAATTTCCCAAGTTACTCTAGCTTGCCATGCAACAGAGAAGTGCAAGTTACTGCTTGATTTCGTTTGTTTTGTTTTGTTTCTAGCTATTTCTCTCCAAACATCCCCAGCTTCCAAGTCATACAAAATCCACACGTATAGTTGAAAAACCACTGTAGAATGGCCAAGCAAGTTTCCAACATGAAACATGGCTGGGAATGCTTGCTGCTGTGTGAGCTAAAGAGCATGAGATGCTAAACAGAAGGGACACTCTGCGAAGGCATGGCTGCCTTCTACTGCCTTTTTTTTTTCTTTTTTTCCTACAGGATGCTACTATTTCATCCAAATGTCTTTTAAGGTTTTTTAGGCAGTTAAAAAAATCATACTGGCATTACGAGGTTTAGAAGGTGGGTGCGTAAGTCAGAATCTTTTTTGTGAGTATGGGGCAGATAAAAAGTAGAATGAACTATTAGCTGTGATTGATAGTAAAGATACTATGTTAGTGGTAATGTCTGGGTGCTGATCTTATGTATGTGTTACAGAGATGTGGGAAGCATTTTCCTTTACAGTCAGCACAGCGATAAGTGAAACTAGAGTAAACTATGGCACTGCTTGGCTCCCCAGGGTCCAATTAGGAAGCATGATAAATGACTTGTAAGGTCTCTTCCCCACTGATCTGTGGTGGATATAAGCTGACATTCTCCGTGGAGTCCTAGTGAGTAGTCTGCCTACTCCCATCATACATCTCAGTACATAGGAACACCTTAAATTGGAATTCCAAACTCATTATGCCATGCCGTGTTCTTACTTGGCAGGTGTGTTTCTTCATAACAGTATACAAGGGGAGGTGTAAGGTGGAATCTCTTACACTGATTTTTTTCCCCATAAAGGTGCTTGTTTAGTTTAATACATACAAATAACTTATGATGATGAGAGAATATCATGAGGCTGGAGTGACTCTATAAGGGAAATTGTTACTAACCTTAATTTATATCTTGCCTCTTCAGAAGTCGATGCTTCCTCCAGATGGGATAATGGTTTGGTGGTACTAGCGTGACTAGTGACCAGTGTTTAGAAGTGAATGCCAATACGATCAAAACCTTTTCTATGGTTTTGTTTGAAAGATGTCAAAGAGAACATGCATATTTAATGCATGGTGAATATGGAGGAAAATGTAGAGAAGGGAGCCAAGGGACAGATTAAAATTAAGGTTTATACTTTCTGGGCTATGATAAGACATTTTTCAGGGGCTGGGAGTATCTTGATGCTTTAATACTTGGAAGAATTTTGTTGTTGTTGTTTTCTTCCTCCATGTACTACCAGTTTTTAAGAAGGACTCTAGCTCCATACAGTCTCTGAACCCAGAACTAAGTTCCCAAAGGAAGGACTTCCTGTCTACACACAGCAATGTTCCTCACAGTCGACTGCTATGCTCATGTTAACTGACACATAAGGCAGCCTCGAAAGCAAGCCGTGCACTCTAACGACCACAGAGACTGTGTCCGTTTTCTGTCCATCAAGATTGCAGTCTTCTCACCCTTTGGGGCAGCATGCCAACATTTTCTGCTGCAAATCTCATTGAGCTGTTCTTAGGCAGCTTTATTCCTTTTAATTAAAAAGACAAGACTGCCAATTACTTAAACCTAATCCCCAAATGTAATTGTTACTTTGAAAGATTTTTTTTTCCCATAAAGCTCATAGAAGAGCAATATTTCCATCAAATTAAAATTTAGTGGAAGCTTGGATTTTTTATTAAAAAAATATTCATTTTCAAATCCCTGCTGGCTCTAGACATCTAAATAGCACAGCGAGGCATTAAGAACAGAGTGATCACCAGCAAAGGCTGAGTGGTGTAGGCAGATCCAGACTCAAAAAACAGGAAGAGGCATTAGAAAGAAGTTCCAGGATTAAACATTCTCCTATCTTTAAATTGACTCTGTAGGATTTTTAGTCATTTAGCTTGAAGCTAAATGTGAATTTTGAGAGAAATAACACTTCCAACCCCTTGTTGAACATTTAAATAATGGTGTGAATAAATTTTGGATTTATTCTTGCTAGCAACTTTTAGCAGGGGAGAGAATAACAGTTTAGGAAACAGAGTAGGAGGAAGAGTAAAGAGATGTGGAGAGATAAGACAGAAATGGGGAGAAAATCTCACCTACTACACTGTGCCAAAATCATTGGATTGATGAGTGAACTATTGAGTCCACATTAAATATTGGTACAATTATCTCACTTGATTCTCTAACCACTAAAGAAAATCAGAAGGAAATCAGACTATTGTTCCCATAAAGGAGCCAGGGAATTAGGTATGAAGGTCAACTCAGTAATTTTCATGTGTATCAGAGCCAGTGATTTTGCTCTAAATTGGTGCTGACATGGCTGCCTAAACTCTATCCATAGAAACAAAATCCTTATTTCTGCCAGCCAGTAGGAAGGAGAGACGTATTTAAAAAGTGAAATCCTTCCTAGGACATACCTTATATACTTGACCAGCAAAAGGTGCAGGTTCTTTAGGTTGATGGGTCTGGCAGTTATGTGGCAGTGTGTATGATGGGCATCCACTGAAAGTGTGTGAGTGTATATGTGTATGCCACACAACAGGGAACTGTGCAATTTTGCAGCTCTTCTTAAATGTAATATCATGATATTGGTAAGAAAATAATGAAAAATATTTTTTATTTGGCCTTAGGATGCTTCCATATTAAAACTTTTTAGCAGTGTGGGGATTTCAGACATCCTTAGAATCCATAATACATCAAACTGTAATAAAAGCACATTGAACTTACATCTAGCTAATGTCAATGTAATATGAGTATACCTGTAAATATCAGTGCTTTTAAAAATTATAAGACACATGTGTATTTGAATATGATTTTTAAAATTCAATATACCTTCTTTCTAGGAACTTGAAGCTTTCTTTTGTGTGTAATTTAAAATACCACTTTGAGCTTGTAGGCATGAAAAATATAATTTCTTTCCCATTTCACAGTTGGAAAAACTGAATTACAGGAACAATGCTAGTAATTATCCATGATTAATAGAGGTGTGTATGTAAATCAGCCTGAATAAGTGTGTGAAATTAGATGTGCCGATGCCAGATAGCTCTGCTCATGTTTTTAAAAGATGAATGCTTTCATATAAATCTGTGTGAGTTGGGCATACGTCTCACTGTGTTAAGTATATTTGAAAATAGATTTTGTAAAAATGTAAGGACATTAAAGTAACTGAGTGTTATAAGCATTGTAATATATAACATAAATTAGATGAACATTTAAAATTCACTGGAAAGATGCATATCTAATGAACATGAATGTTTACATAAGGATGATTATTAATACTCTACAGATTTATATATGTGCCTGGGTGCAACAGGGGTAGGTTGAAATTTAGGTGTCATTTGATCACTGAAAAGTGTGAGAGAAAGGTGCATGTCTCTTTCTTAGGGTTGTGGGGATTGAGTTAATGCAGGCAAAAGCCCTTAAAACACTAATGGTACATGAGAAGCCTATTATGTATGTTAGCTATTGTTATTATTAATATTATTACCATTATTAGACAAAGCAAAATACTGTTGTATTAAGGAGCTGAAAAGAAGCTTTTTCTTAATAATATTAAGGATGGTATTCTACAGAAAATAAATGAAACTAGAAATTATTCAGTATTCTTCACAACATGAGATATGTTCAAAATTTTTCTCCCATTTTACCTCTTATCCTTTTGGAATCTGATTTAAAAACCTATTCCTGGGAGTGCCAGGTGAGGGCGGATATATCCACTCCTCTGACTGTAGATGGAATCTGGCTGCTCTGATGCCAGGCCTGCCTGTAAGAACATCAGTCTCCCTTTGGGGGAAAACATGCCAGGCCGACTTCAGATTTCTGCAAGCCTGGCTTGTTTGTGGTTTGGATTTTAATTTCTTTTTAAACTTTAATTTTGGGAGGGGGTGGTTTGTTTTGTTTTCTGAAAAAGCTTTGGACAGCTGTATTAATCATGCAAACCCAGCCATGTGCAATGCATTTTATCAATGGAAAAACAGGGATGGAATGGCAAGCAGCTGTGAACAAACCCAGTGCCATGCCTGAACCTGGAAGATAATCTCAACATTTCCCAAACCCACTTGACACATGGGGTTAGTGAATGGAAAGGCTGTTCACTTGGGATAAATAATCAGATGGGAGGCAAACAAGTGAGACACATTCCAGGATTTGTTTTGTTTTGTTTCAAAGTGGCAGCAATCAGAAAGGGATAGGCTGATTGAGTCCAGAGAGCCCCATACTCAAGGGAATTTTTCGCTTGAGAGTTGCATAAACAAAACGGTTGTTTGCCCTTGTCCCTTGTTTCACTCCATTTTAATTTTCTGAGGCTGATTTCAACACTTCATTCTGAACCTACAGTCCTCGATGTGAGAGTGTCTCTGGGTGCACTTCCGTTATGAAGAATAGCTAGGCATGAGTACGCTGATGGGGAGAAATGTTATCATCGCTCAGTACCCAGAAACCTCAGGAAACAATGTCAACCTCGCAAAGTGAGAAAAGTTTCCCCAGACTTTGAGAGCTGACTCTTTCCTTATTTTGCAATTCAGTGGATTTCTGCAGCAATACAGTTGGAGGTATTTATGCAAATTTATGCAATTCAGGACTCATTTTAGAATAAATAAAGCTAAATTAAAATTAATGGAAGAAACACCTATCAGAAACAGATCAAGGATGGAACACTATTTTATTTATATCTTTTAAACTAAGGAGTAGGGAAGCAAACTAGTTTTATATTTTGTTTTGTTTTTTGGTGGCGGTTGGGGGGGAAGGACATTCGAAAATTTCTGATTGGCCACAGCCAATATAAATTACCCGTTAGTGGAATTCCAGCATTATTATTATCACTGCAGAAAATCAAGCAATATGATGAAGGAAACCCAAGGGAAATGCATTTGATTTATTGAGCCTTGTTTTTGTTTAATCACAGCTTGAAAGGGTTTAGGACTGCATTCCTGCTGTGACTCTGCTGTGCATCCCCAGTCAGCTTGATGAGCCATGTAGAGTGGGGATAGGAGGGAAGATCCTCCAATGAGAGATATGAACAATAAAGCAGCTGAAATGAAACATATATCTTTGTGAGGTTGGAAATTAGGGAAGAAAGTTCTCCTTTTTATAATGGGAGGACAGAAAAAAATCTTTGTGACTTCTGAAACACCCACTTTCAGAACACCTTAAGGAAATTAATTGCCTGAAAATCTTTAGGCCATTTTACATCAACCAACTTCTAAGAGACAACTGATATTTTAGGAATGAAATTTAAGAGTTCACAAAGATGATGACAATATATGATATTCAATTAAATGAAGATGCCTTGCATTATAGCTATGACCACAGTGAGGCATGCCTTTCAGAGATATTGGGTACTTAATTGGCACCATAAAAAGGGTTAAGCATCCTATTGTTAGTGTTTTTTTCAATGGGAAGCTGCATTTCTCTTGGGTTACCCTGGATTGGAAGGAGGAGAAGAAAAGTGAATCAATCCCAAGGAACTTAAAGTCCTTGTAAAAAATAGAAAACTTAAGAGGGGACTATCTTTGTATAGCAGACGCTTACACCAGCCATCCCAAGTCTTAATGAACAGCTTTTCAATTTCCACTAGCAGAAGACCAAAGCATTAGTATAAGATAAACTATATTCTCTAAAAACTATTGGATCTAAGAAAGCTAACTACAGTCTACCTACAATGTAAACTCAAACTAGGGTCATTCTCCAATCAACAGTTGAGTTTGTGGGAAATATAAAGTTCAGCAAAATCCCTTGTGCTCCATCCCTAGTCCAGACTGTTTTTCAGTATCTGAACAGCTGTCCTTTGTGAACGGTGTCTGGCTTCACTTTGTTCAAAGTTACATATATCATAATGCGTGATCAGATAAATATTTGAGTTGGTGGCTGCAGAACTGCTCTCACAAAGGATACCTAGAATCACAGTGATACTGTACAAAGCTCATCTCAGATGGGGCATGACCTCTTTGAAAATGCTATCCAATGGTACAAATGCGTATGTGTGTGTTTTTCACATCAACATATTTGCAAGATGGCAACATGATAAAATGGTGTCAATCTCTGCAGCAACGCAAGAACATAAATGTGTTAAAATAATTGTGGCATGTCAAGAATTCAAAATGGGATATTTCCCATGAACAGTAAGTATCATGTCAAGTTTAAAAAACAGGCACATTTTAACAGTCTTATTTTTAGTGGCTGGGATTAGAAACAGATTTCATTGTTTTAGGGAAGATTTTTTTTTTTAAACAGAGTTCTTCTAAGCTTTCATACTAAAAATAGTTTGTTCTCTTTTTAAAATTTGACACCAACTCTTTTATTAAGCTGTCTAGTTGATCCTTGAAACCCTGCAATCCTTAGTTCAAAAATGATTAAAATACATTTGCATATGTGAATGCATATACATGCGAAACATTGCATTATTGACACTGAATATCTACACACAAGTTTGCGTGAATTTATAGTTTGGACAAATGTTAATGAAACATGATTCATCTTCAAACTTATAAAACAGCAGCTTTCTACCTTTAATTCTGAGCACATTTCCTTTATAATGTGTATGATAATCTTGTTTAATTGGATTTATTTTTTCCACGCTAGGCCCCGCATGGCCTAGTTTCCATTTTTTCTCAGGTCTTTGAGTGCTATTTGCAAATCACTTTTCTGGAATTTAATTTCAATGGTAGGTTGGTTTCATTTTAGATTTTTTATATTGTTTTAATTTTATTTGCCAATTTCCCTTTAAATAGCCTTAAGCTAGAAAGTTGTGGCTGCAGCTTGCATCTAAATATGATGTAGGAGGCAAAATTTAATTTGAGTGCATATAAAGTTTATGAAAACGAATTCAAAATGATTATCCTGTTTTTTTATTTATGTTTTCTAAGATAGGTATATTTAAAAGGAAAGAAAAATACCCATGAATTGGCCAAGATTTTAAGAGAAAACAATGTCTTTGTTATAATCTGGTTGCATTGATTAAACTTTAGTGGTATATATATTAATTTTTACAAGTAATACCAATGACTTCAGATTCAGATTGTATAAACTTCCAACTGTGAGGGTAGTCAGTCAAAAATTTCTATATCTGTGGCTAGAGAATTTAACTGGCTGTGTCCCAAATATGTGAGTTCCTAGTTACTTGTAATAAATACTGACTGTAGAAAAAAATTGCTTGCTGAATTTAGTATTGCCTTTGCAGCTACTGACCAATTTAAAGATGAGTAGGATAATAGTCTTGTTCCATGCCTATTCGACTGATGTTGGGAGCAACTAATTGACTTTTATTAAAAGGTTTAAGAGAAAAAATGATTTATATTGTGTGTGAATTTTATGAATGTGTTTTTCTCCTTTTGCGTGTTTTGCATGTTATAGATGATGGAGAATGACCCAGGAAGAGAGCTACAGTGATAAAAATCATACTGACCTTGAATGGGGTGGGGGATTGTGGGTAAAACACGTTCTAAAGGGGAAAAAATAGTAATCATCATGGAGATTTTAAATACATCTCTTTCTTATGTTTACTTATTCAAACAATTATACAACAGATGAATTTCCGTGCTTACAGGATCATATCTCTCATAAAACATTCATCTGTACTTCCTATTAACATTAAACTATCAAAGAAATGTATTAATAAAATTAAAAATACAGAGCCTTTAACAAGTTTAGCTAGTGTAGGGGACAACATCAGATTGTGGTAACCCTACATACAGAATCCTACTGAAAATAACCCACCACCAAGATTTTAGCTCTTTTAGAGAGTTGGAGTTGAGGGTGTTTATAGTCGTGATCAAATTCAGGTGATACATCTTTGTCTTGGTTCTCATCTCTTTAGCTCATGACAGAGGAATGTGTGTCAGCTATAGACTTCTTTTGTCTCTCTAAGCCCTACAGTTCATATCAACTTTAGCCAAGCATCTGAAAAATTTACTGTGGGTAATATCAGTGCAACTTTTCCTTCAGGTTTTTACTTCCACATTGCTGATACCAATATAGGAATAAAGTCAAGGTTATAAGTTTCTTAGCATGACAAAATTTTATTTTTAGTGTATTCCTTAATTCCCCCTCTTTTTATAATACAACCTCACCTGAAATTTGATCAACCAATCAAATTTGCTTGATGAGACATCCTGTTGAATATAGCAAGATTTTGTTTTGAACACTGAGGTCTTAGTTTATAAGTATCTCGTACTCCCATACATAAACTACCTACCATAAATAGAATGTACTGACAGAGTTCAGAATTTAAGGTGTCCTTCATCTGTCTCAAGAAAACTTTAAATCCTCTTCTGAGGCTCTTTCAGAAATACAGAATGTACTATTAGGGGGAGAATGTATTATTCGCTAACTCCCAAATTATGTGATAGTGTAACATAATTAGCATACACTTTTCTACGTTTCTCCTAGCAGCTTGATTAAATAAAGACCACTGAGAAATGAAAATCAACAAAAATCAAAACCCCAATGAGAAAAGCATATGTGCATATTCAAATCTGATAGCCTACCACCTTGTACCATATGCATGAAAAGAGTGGACTTTACCTGGGCTTTGGGCACTGTATGCATCTGGACACTGAGAAAACTCAGTCTCCTTGCAGAGTCAGCTTTTCTGTAGCTTGGCTGAAGTTGTCACTTAAATATGAAAGCTTCGTAAGTCCATTAAGATGGAGCAGGTCAACAGCAGCCCAGTGAACAACTGTGTCTTAGTTACACAAGTGTCAAGTCAAAAAATGGTTTAAACCTCCACTGGTTATTTGGTATTAAGTTTCCAGCTTTGAAAATAAATAGCTGAACTGCTTTTAGCATTTGTGTAGCAGTTGGAGACCGCTGTCCCATATTATACTCTTTCTACTGAATTTTATTTTTATTATTACTATTATTATTCCGACTGTTTAAATGACTCAGCTTAGTATTTTCTCATCATGCTGTTCCCAGCTGGGAAAATGCACTCTGCCCTTATTTCCACATAACCATTTATACGGCTTAACCATGTCACCCACCCTCCTTTCATGAAGTGCCTTTCAGCTGCTTCTCAGCTTGTTATTACCGTCTTAGCTCCATCCTGTTATCATTGATTTAGGTCTATCACACCCCATTAGTTATTCTCATTCTCTTAATTCCATCCTATTCACGTATCTTTCTTAGATGCCTCTCCATCCCAGTTTGTGTTCTTATTCTTTGACCGTTATTCTGCTGCTGTTTTATACTTCA
Source organism: Cacajao melanocephalus (assembly GCA_963573385.1). Taxonomy (NCBI): domain Eukaryota; kingdom Metazoa; phylum Chordata; class Mammalia; order Primates; family Pitheciidae; genus Cacajao; species Cacajao melanocephalus. The sequence goes on from CAUYLG010008785.1 coordinate 82,302, forward strand.
TGCTAGGGTTTGTAGAATCCTGTAAGAGTGTAAAGTAAAGTAAATACTACTTATGAGGAAAAAGAAATTTTCCAACTTTTGATTTTCAAAAGCAAGGGAGGGCAGAGCCCTTGGTGCCATGTGCTTCTCCTTTGGCTGCTGCTGCTTGAGGAAAACACACTTAGCAGCTGACTGGGAGATTTCGGGAACAGACTACAAGGTTGTCCCTAGTACTATATGCTGTGTCTCTTAGGAAGGTCTTTTTTTTTTTTTTTTTTTTTTTTTTTTTTTTATACATAGTCACGCACCTTCGCCAGGGCCAGGCTGGAGTGCAGTGGCGCAGTGTCCGCTCGCTGCAACCTTCACCTCCCGGGTTCAAGCAATTCTCCTACCTCAGCCTCCCGAGTAGCTGGGACTACAGGCTCATGACACCATCCCAGCTAATTTTTGTATTTTTGGTAGAGACAGGGTTTCACCATGTTGGCCAGGATGGTCTCCATCTCTTGACCTTGTGAACTGCCCGCCTCAGCCTCCCAAAGTGCTGGGATTACAGGCATGAGCCACTACTTCCGGCCTTAGGAAGGTCTCTTAACTCTGAGCTTTGGTTTCTTATCTGTTAAGTGGTTGGGGGAGGGGAAGTGTATCCACAGACAGTCCACTTAAGAAGTTTGCATCTAGTGCTTCAAACTACACGTGGGGGAATAGTTGCTCAAACTGTTTTATTGTGTGGCATTAAAAGTAGCTGGTTAAAAGGCTTTGCCAAGTTTTCACTCTGTTAATCAGATTAGAGTGCGGTGGTTTTGATTTTGGCTCAGTGCCTTCCGCCTCCCAGGCTCAAGCAATCCCCCCACTTCAGCCTCCCTAGTAGGTGGGACCACAGGTGCACACCACCACACCTGGGTAGTTTTTTTTGTATTTTTGGTAGAGTTGGGGTTTCGCCAAGTTGCCCAGGCTAGTCTCAAACTCCTGAGCTCAAGAAATCCACCCTCCTCAGCCTCAGCTGGGATTACAGGCATAAACCACTGATCCCGGCCTAGGCTTTGCCAAGTCTTAACTAGCATCATCAAGTGGTGTATGTTTAAACAGCAAGCCTTTCAGATAACAAAATGCTATTTAAAGAAAATGGGGATTATAAAGACTCTCGCTTTGTAAAGACTCCCTCTAGTGCTGGATTACTTAGGTAGTGCTTGAAATTTAGTCAACTATGGCTTTACAAGTTAATGATATTTTAAAGTTTAAAAAGAAAATTAAAGCACCTCCTACACACCTACACACAGATGCAGCAAAGCCCAGTGAAGATTTTTTTTTTTTTGTATTTTTCTTCTTTTGTACTCAAAAGCCTCAAAAGACATTTATAATCCTCGCATTTCTCTAAAGCACAAGATAATCAGTGGGACTGTCCTTTAATGTGAGGGAATATTCTCCTGCTAGACCAAATGCTGACTACTAGGATGGAATATTCACTGAGAACTTCAACATGCCACAGATAACCCAATCATTGAACTAATCTGGTGGTAGCAGGCTATTGGGGGTTAATGAAAATGGAGGTGGGAGGCAGTGCTCTTGGGTGAGAACGGATAGAGCAGTATAAAGACAGTGGAAAGGTCTCATTGAGTGAGAAAAAAATAGATTCTTCTCACCTCCAAACTTACAAGATATATTTCCTAACATTTATGCCCACATACACAAATGCAAACGTGTTGATTTAGGGCCTGCATTCTTGAAATAGACTACCTGAATTTAAACCTCAAGCTCAGCCATGCTTACTTGCATTAATCACTTAACTTTTTTATGTAATGGAGAAACACAAGTACATAGTAGGGTTGTTGTGATGTGTGCCTGTAGTCCCAGCTACTCAGGAGGCTGAAGCGGAAAGATGGCCATAGCTCAAAAGTGCTGAGCTGTAGTATACTCTGCTGATTGGGTGTCTGCACTAAGTTTAATATGGTGGCCTCCCAGGAGTCCGAGACCAACAGGTTGCCTAAGGAGGGTCAAACTGGCACAGGTCAGAAATAGAGTAGATCAAAACTCCTATGCTGATCAGCAGTGGAATCATGCCTATGAATGGTCACTGCACTTCAGTCTGGGCAATACAGCAAGACCTGTTTCTGATACAAAAATATAATTTAAAAAAATCAGATCATGTATGTGAAACATTTAGCACAGTAGATACTGCAGAGTACATTGTACTCACTTAATAAGAAGTGGTAACATTTAAATTACCACCCTTTCGTCCTCCGTGTCCATTATTTTAAATCTAACTCAACATGAGCACAAAACAAGATAAACCTGTCACCTTTGTGGGTGAATTTTAGTTATCAGTCTGGAAACACAGTCTGTTATGTTACTCATGCAGACTGTGGAACTTCTCTTGGCATCACTCGAAGTCCAAGTTTTCATCTATGTGATGCATAACCCCCTGTCTGACAAAGACTAGGGAGCCAAATCCTTGCCCATCATTGTGCCATTGCATTAATACATTCAAAAAGTTATATAAGGTAATGCTTAGCCCAAGGATGAAGAAAAAGATATACAGGGCATTACTTGGTTATATGAACTGAGGTAGTGTAGATCTTTGACCAACAGAGTGCTATAATGTGTGGAGAACCAGACGAATGAGAAAGGAATGCTTCCACCAGCTCAGGAAAAAATTGCTGTGAATACAATGTATTCTTATGCTCTCATTCCATGATTTTGACCCCTCTGGAGATCAGTATTTGAATAGAGAGTGGGGAAGTGTATGCATGCATGTGACCGCAAGTTGACACTGTGTGAAAAGTCAGCTCATCGCTGTGGTGGACATGGCTGAAAATGTGCTGACACACCAGTGAAGATGAATAACGTCAACTCTTCAGGGGCTATGGCTCTGAATCTTTACCTGCTGCTGCCTCTGGCTGGCAGAGGCTCACCAGCTGCCTGTTATTCTCTGGACTGGCTTAGTCAGCAGAGCACCCCGCTGCCCACACAGTGCTTCTGTCAGGGCTGTGGCCACAGACACCCTCCCCCAAGCATTTCTCCCCTCCTGACTCTCTTCTGTGGAAAATTACCTCTGCTAACACTTGCACAGTGTTTTCCTTTTTCCCATTAATCCTGTTTATTTGAATGTAAATAATATTTACTCACACAAGTACTCTTACTCTTCCCCTCCTTCCTTTTCTCCTCTCTCTCTCCCTCCTTGCCTTGCTTCTTTACTCCCTCCCTCCCTTCTTCCCTCTCTCCCTCCCTTCCTTCCTTCCTTCCTTCCCTCTTTCCCTCCCTCCCTTCCTTCCTCCCTCCTTCCTTCCCTTCCTTCCTCCCTTCCTTCCTCTCTCCCTCCCTTCCTACCTTCCTTCCTTCCCTCCTTCCTTCTTTCCTTCTTGCTTTCCATCTTTCCTCCCCTCCTTCTTTTCTTTCTGTATCTCCCTCCCTCTCTTTTCCTTTCTTTTCTTTTGGAACTCTGTGAAATGGTAAGTTTCTAGCTATGCAAGCTGTAACAACGCATCTCCCAAAACTAATTGGTGGTGAGTGGGTGGGTGGAGGGAGTGCCATTCCTGTTACAAAAGAAGCAGAGTTTCTCCCCCAAAGTGTTTGTTCTTAGCCCTTGGATCTAAGAAATAGTGCAATAGATTCACCAATATTGTGCAATTTGAATCGTTCCTTTTCACCTCAAAGCCTAATGATCTTTCGTATTTTATTTTTCACTTAGTATTATACCTCCTAACTTTACAATAAAGGTGGGACATCAATTCTAAACCAAATGCTGATGCATGTGGTGCCTCTGCATGCTGCCAAAGACACAACTGTGGTAGTGCCTATGTGGGACCACCAGGAGTAGTACATCATTAATCACTGCACCACATAATCCTCAAATATATAATGGAGGGTGATCTCTACTAAATCGTGAAGGGAAGTGTGATAGGATACACTTGTCTGGTTATTCCCTGATTCTCAGTATACAAACAGAAACTCTGTAAGATTCTTGATATTCCTCAGTTTTGCTGGGTTAAATCCTTTAAATGGACTTCTGTTATTGTAGGGCTTGATGTTACCTTCCATGACCACTAGCAGTATCTCATTACCTTTGACCTAGTCTATGCTCACTTTCCATCCTCCCTCAAGTATTCCATCCTTTCAACCTCTTTCATTTTCCTCTCTCTCAGTCTATCAGCGACATTTGATTTATTATTTGATATATCATTACTGTAGTTCTTAGTCTAGGTTAAATGGAAAGGAAATATACTTTAATGCAAATGTGTACTTTTTCACTTTCTGTAACTCATCCAATTATTCTATCTTCTCCTTACTCATCTCTATACAACCTTCCTTTTAAGTTTTTAAGTATATGTTGTTATACTTAACCAGGTCAACTTAGATTTGGTAAATCTTAAATTCACAGTTGAGGATGGTTTTCACCCCCACCATTTATGGAATCCTTAATGTTAGGAATGAATCAGGTAACTACAGTTCTTAAGAAGTATATTCTCAAGTGTCTAACAGATATTGATGTCTCTAGTTGAGGCAAAGAATGCTGATGTTTGGTCTTTAGAGACAAGTAAACAGGTTGTGAATTTTAAGCTTTATATAGATGCAGCATTTGTATAGCTGTATCTCATCAAACTGTCACAGACTGAAGTCAGTGAGAGTTATGAATGAGAAACTAATGGCCAAAGTTAGAGTTGTTTGTGTTTGCTGTTTTCATAAGTGGAGTTCAATCTTAAACAGTTTTAAAATGGCTTTAACACTACATTTCAAGAGAACTCTCACTTAAATTGATTTTTCTTCTAAAAATATATGTTTTTTTTTTTTCTTGAAGGCTCATCTAAATGGAATATAGCAAGATAAAGACATTTCTTCTGGTCATAGTATTTCTAGTTTTTTCCAATTGAACCTGTGCAGAAAAAAAAATAAACTTAGTGGTTTGTTATTCCAGAATAATAATAGTACTTTTTTTTCTTTTAACTTTTCCCTTTAGTCCAAATGAACTTTCAGATTAAGCATGGGCTAACTTTTTTGTTTCTTTTGCTTATTCTGATAAATGTGTCTCTATTCTAAATGTTATCATTTTCCTGTGATTCCATTTAGCATCCTCCTGTTTCTCAGGGGGCATCTGCTTCTGTGCTCACAGTCAGTTGCCCAACAAGGCAGGGAGTTAGAGACTTGACTCTAACTTGCTGCTAAAGAGCAGGACTCCAAGGTGGGGTCTCCTATTAGCATCTGTGACTTTAGAATGACCACGCCCTCCTTGGTCTACTTTCAGGATCTTCTCTGGTCTTCAGAAATGTTCCTTTTTCCTACCATTATATCTCTGTTCCAAAAATATATCAGAAAACTAATGTCTCCTACTGTCATACAGAAAGCTTTCTGCAACCATTTTTCCTCCTTTAGATTTTATATTATGCTTTAATCATTTATTCCACTCTTCCTCTTGTATTGTTAAAAAGATACTTTTTTTTTCTAGCCTCTCCCTTCTCTCGTCACCTTATTCATTCTCACTGAATATTTCTTCCTCAATCACTCTTATTACTGCCTTAAACACACAAACAAACAAAACTGTTATCCATTTCCAAGCTCTTACATCACCTCTGCTTCTTAAAGGACCACTGCCAAAGAGACTTGTGTTCTTTGAATATTTTTTCAGTTTAACTAGGAAAAAACAAAACAAAACAACAACAACAAAACTAAGGAAAACAAGCAAAAATCTAGGCAGTTATCAGAAGCAAGAAAGAATATAGAGAGAAGTTGCTCCATTTATAAGTCCCTCCTACGCACAGAGATTGAGAACCCTGCGTTTTTGTTTCAGTGCATATATGCTTATTTGTGTGTAAGTGAACTTTTAATAGATAAGGGAATGGTTTTCACGTTTTTCATGTGAAAAGTCAATTTAATTCCACCACGTTGGGCCCTGCTTTGGCATACTTACTGAAAAGGACTAGGCTGGCATTGGTGGCCCCCAGCTTGTTGGCAGCCACGCAGGTGTAGTTGCCATAGTGCTCTTCAGTGACGTTGGTCACCGTCAGGGAAGACTGGCCCTCGGTGCTCTTAATCTCAAGGCCATTGGCACTGTTTATCCTAAGAGTTCAAAAACAGAAGAATAGAAAGGAACACTGGTGAAGATTTTAGCTTAGGAATTCTTTCCCCATCCTGACACTGGAGGAAAAGGAGAGAAGGGAAGTAGCTAGAGTTTGTTGTTCCATGCCCAATTCCTCTTTTAATTGTGCAGTGCCATATTATCAGAATCAATGTCCATCAACAGGATGGACCATCAATGTCCAAAAACAGGAAACGGGTTTGAGTTTCTGTTATAGGCAAGAAAGACATGCAGTGGTGAAAACTACCCATTGAACTGTTTTTATATTTTACCTGGTTGCTTTTGGGCTTCAGCTTAAGAGCTACAGCACCCAAAGAATTTGAAAGAAACATTAAAAAGGAAGATTGTAAGAATATAGTTCTATGTAATTACAACTAGCTTGGCTTTGGCTTTGTTGTGAGGCTTCTGGTGCTCCCAGCCCAAGCAGTGGAGCCATGGGGGATGGTAGGTTTGGCACATACCTAGTGTCATCCCGGTACCACTCAAAGTCAGGTGCAGGCACTGCCGAGGCCTCACATTTCAGTGAAGCTTGTCGTCCTGTGGTGGCTTCATTACTCTTGGATTCTGTGATGGTGGGAGGATCTGTAGGAAGGACAGGCACACAGGTTGATGTGAGGGTCGGCGTGCTTATCAGGAAGGAATGAAGAAGGACACTGATTAGAGAGATGCAGGAAGGAAGCCATCTTAAAGCTCCATTTGTGTGAATTATGTGATCAGCTAAATGGGGTTGATCACCAAAAAACAAAACAAAACAAATAATAATAATTTATGAAAACATAGACTTGGTTTACTTAAACGAGACACTTAGCAGGGTTTTATGGAACTGGAACAAGGATTTCTTTTTCCCTTCTCCAATAGGTCATGGTATTACAATCATAGACTATAAATATTTGTATAGTCTTTTTATAAATGAAGCAATGATACCAAAGGACTTATGAATCTCAATGTATAATTTGACCATTTTTCTTTTTCTTCTTATTATAGTTTGAGATGATGGCCTTGAGGAGTCTGATGAAAATGATGGCCGGCTAACAACCGAAGTTTGGTCTGATATTATTGCAGGATTCATAAAGAAACAAACAAACAAACAAAACTAGTATTAGGTAATTACCTTATGTGTTTGCTTATCACCACAACCCACGTAATTTAGCTTTTCTGTGTGGAGGTATGGTTTAAAGTCCATCCTGGTGCATAGAAGACTTACTGGCCTATCAGTCTTCTATTCTCTCTGGCAGTTGTGCCCTTGGTTTTTATGCCCAGGAATGAGCCTACAAAACTATCACAGGCTTGAAATCAGCTGGGAAACACATTTGACACTCTAATTTTCCATGACTCATTCAAACGATCCTATGAGGATGGAAAAAGTGTTTGTACGTCCACTTGACTGTGTCAGGATTGTAGACTCAAGCTCCTGCACTTGATGATGCTGTGTTTGTGCAGGTTATGGACCTTCAAGGAGAGAAGGCCTTTCCTGTCCAAAGGTTGTTTGCCAGAAAAATGGCAACTTGGCTAAGTACACATGGGAAAAACAGATCCTGACACTCTGTTTAGACTTTGTAGCTGAAAAAGCTCATGCAGGAAAATAAGTGAATGTTTCTGCACAAATTCATTAAACCCCGGCCCTTCAGCACTTGGTCTATCTTCCTTGTTTCTGATTTTTTTTTTCATATTCAAAAACTATCACCTAAGTTTTCTACCTATAGAAGACTGTAATTTTCTGAGTTTAAAAGAATGTATGAGAAAGCATCTGATTTGTCTGCAATTTCCTTTCTCATTTTATTTTCCCATAAGTGTAGACATTTTTAAATCACTGTCAGAGCATATTTGAACAAACACTCGTATGTAAACAGGCATGCTAAATGGGGTTTTGTTGTTTTATTGCTGTTGGTAGTGTCGTTTTACTTTAGACTTACATTCTTATTCTGTATAAGCACTAAATGGGAAGATGCTGTAGTAAAACGAACCCTGGATTGGAAACTAGGGGTCCTGGGATTTGGTTTGAGTTTGGCTGTTTGGACTTCCCATCTAGCCCATTTTCTTTCTGGGCCTTGGTTTTATTACCTATAAAATGAGAGGATCCTATTTTAATGATTTATAGCATCCTTTCCAACTGTAAACTATCCCAATTCTTGTTAAAACTGCTCATTCTTTACAAATGGGCAGTTGGCATCATCACGATCCAAGTGTATTTTCAAACCCTTAATTAATTTAACTCTTAAATTGCTAATTTTCCAAATTATAACTCATTTATTTATTCCATGGGTTAGGAACCAGGATTAGCAGTCGAGAAGAGGAAATCTGAGATCTGATTTTGACTCTCCTCTTAACCAGAGCTGCGGTCTGGGCAAACAACTGTACCAGTTTGAGCCTTTTCTTTACTACTAAAACTGGTTATGTAGATCATTAGAGCACATCAGTTCAAAGGATAATCCAATAATTGGTAGTAATGGTGCTGTGGGGAGATAGTAATAAAGGGATGGGACATAGAATAGAGGTTCTGGGCTTGGATTTAAAGTTTGGTAGACATGAGCTCAAATCCAGGCTCTGTTCCTCATTGTCCTTCATCACTTGAGTTTAATACTTTGCCCATAGTCACATTGCTTCCATTTCCTCATCTATAAAATGTTGGGGCTGGGCATGATAGCTCACGCCTATAATCCTAGCCCTTTGGGAGGCACAAGCAGGTGGATCACTTGAGGTCAGGAGTTTGAGACCAGCCTGGCTAACATGGCAAAACCCCATTTCTACTAAAATACAAAAAACTATCCAGGTGTGGTGGTGTGTGCCTGTAGTCCCAGCTACTCAGGACGCTGAGGCACAAGAATTGCTTGAACCCAGGAGATGGAGGTTGCAGTAAGCTGAGATCAGGCCAGTGCACTCCAGCCTGGGCAACAGAGCAAGACCCTGTCTCAAAAACAAAAAATGTTGAAACCCAAGGGAGGGAAGTACATTTGAAGGCTGAAAGATATTAGGCCTCAGAACTGATGAGACTGGAAATGGATTTCATAAGGGGGAGGAAAAGGAGTGTTGGAAAGGTAACACCCCGATTTCTGGCTGGGGCATCTGTGTAATGCCATTCACTGAGATAAGATGCGTAAGTAAAGAAATAGACAACCAGCAGCAGAATACTCAATAAATACTCATTTCCTGTCCTTACTTCTTCTCACTATATTGGGTTCTTAAGCTGCCAATGACTCCATCACCTGTAGCACAGTGCCCCACTGATGTTGGTTGGAGATAATTTTGCTTATGATTTTGTTTGTTCAATTTTCCAATTTGTGAAATAAGTTTTAACCACTGTTTGTGAATTTCTGGAGCCACACGGTTATAACTGCCCGCTGGTGACTATTTCCCCTCAGTCCCCTACCACTTTGGGAACCAGGGGAAATAAATGATTTTTTTTGATTGAAAAATTTGCGAAGAAGAAACTGGGCCTGTTTGGCTCACCCCTTTGCTGTCTTCCTTTTGGGACCAAACTTCTGGCAGGTAGCAGAGGTTCTCTTCTGTTTCTCCATGACAGAAGTCCTACTTAGGCTCTCTCCTTTCTGCCTTCATGTGGGCAGGCCTGTCCCACCCTGGGGCTGCCATGACTGGGGAGGTAAGTCAGCCACACTAAGCTACTATCTCTAGCCACCTTGATCTATAAAATGCGAACATTTAGGTCTCCCTGCCCACTCTTTTCCTTACTTCTCAATTTGTTCGGAACCTGAATTACTAAGCAGTAAGCTATTTATTAGCCCCTCAGAGACCCCAGCATGGTGAAGCTGGTAGTAAACTAGGATTGAGCACTTACAAGTGCATTTATCTAATCAGCTACAAAGGCCAACTACTTGCTTCTCTCTTTGAAAACGTAGGAATTTTCTTGTACCAGGGTAAATCTCTGAGTACTGATAAATACACAAAGAGCTCATTGTTTCTAATATTTTTCAAATGACACCATGGTGTAAGTTTATTTTTGCATGGCTTGTTGAAATGAACATTTCAAAATCCATTTGTAATGAATTCTGTATAGGTGAAGCTAAGAAAGACTATTACAAATCACACAGTAGAATGCCTTGTGTAGTGAAAATAATAGATGTCCTTACTCAAAATATGATTATAATAAAAATGTGGCTTCATAAAAATGCTGCACAGAGAGATGCATTGTTGTTCTTTATGTGACTTTGCAATAGCTTACAATTGCCAAAGGACTATTCCAGTTTACATTAATTCAAAATTCCATGCTCTGAAAATATTAATAGGGCCTTTCTTCTTCTGACGTCACCAATAACAAGACTCTTTCAATCAGAATGAATATGGTAACAAAACAGAGGACTAGAAAACAAAATATCATTCATTTAATCTTACTAATATTGGGAATATTAGTATAAAAGAATAACATTCTGAATAGAAAACAATGTATAGTCATTTACTGCAAGTCAGCACTCTGCTAGATTTTAGATATCCTCTTTACTTAAATAATTAGCCCTAGGAGGTAAATATGATTAATCTCATTTTATGAAAGAGAAGATAGGCCTACAGAGGGTTAGTAAGTTGTCTAAATTCACATGGTAGGCATTTGACGGATCCAGGATTTAACCCCAGGTCTATCATGCCCTGAAACCCAGGCTCTGAACCTCTCCACTGTGGTACTTCCATTTGAATGAGTTCTTTTGGAGAACAATGAATTCCTTTTTTTTTCTTTTTAGTATAAAGGACTTGTTCTTTTTTTTTTTTTTAATTATACTTTAAGTTCTGGGATACATGTGCAGAACGTGCAGATTTGTTACATAGGTATACACGTACCATGGTGGTTTGCTGCACCCATCAAGGAGGACAATGAATTTCTAATAGGAAAAAATACCATTCATGGGAGGGAACATGCCAGTAGATGGAAAGGTAAACATTGCATATTTCTATTATTTACAGGGTACCAACAGTGGCACAACATGCAGTGACACAGTGGATATAAGCCTGTATTAGGAGTCAGGAAATGCAGACTCAGTCTCTGCTAGTGCCACTTAGGTTGTTACCATGAGACATAATGATCCCCTGCAACCCCTCACCTGTGAATATAGATGATGATGCCTGTCTGTCTCACAGGTTTGATGTCAATATCAAATGAAGTCATTTACATGAGAGCACTTTAAACACTTAAAGTGATTACATTTGTTATTTTATAGTAGTATTATTCACTTGGTGTGAGGGATAAAGAGAAGACCTTGGAGTTAGACCTGGGTTCGAGTTCCAAGTCTACTGCACACAAACGCTCTTTGATTTTGTGTCAGAGCATGCTTACACTCACTGAGCTTTGTTTTGGACCTCTCTACATGGGGATGATATAGATGATCTCCCATGGGTAGTGTGCAATGGTGTAGAAAGCAGCAGAGGCAGAGGGTGTAGGCAATAAAAAACACATTGTAGATAATTTAGAAATGATAATAAGACTGATTTAGAGTTGCTTTTTTTTTTTTTTTAAATCACCATGTGCTAGCAATATCAAACAATGTATATTAAACAATGCCAGTGATAAAGTAAATACTTTTCACTGGAGCAGGCCAGGCCCAATACACCTTTCCATTTAATTGGTGATATGGTTTGGCTGTGTCTCCATTCAAACTCTCATCTCAAATTGTAGTCCCCATAATCCCCAGGTGTCAAGGAAAAGATCAGGTGGAGGTAATTGAATCTTGGGGACGGTTTCCCCCGTGCTGTTCTCGCGATACTGAATGAGAGCTGAAGGTTTTGTAAGTGTTCGGTAGCTCCTCCTGCACTCATTCCCGTTCCTGCCGCCTTGCGAAGAAGGTGCGTTGTTTTTTCTTTGCTTTCCACCGTGATCGTAAATTTCCTGAGGCCTCCCCAGCCATGTGAAACTGTGAGTCAACTGAACCTCTTTCCTTTCTAAATTATCTAGTCTCAGGCAGTTCTTTATAACAGTGTGAGAACGGATTAATATAGTCGGCCACAGTTGGTGTGATGATTACAGTGAATTGATATGAAATCTTTGAGTCTTGGTACTCTGAAGGTACTCAGAAAATTATGGTTCTTGTCCATATTGCAAAATTATGATAAAACATGATAATACTCTGGATTGTTACTGAATATTTCCTCTGAAGACCTCATAATAGATTTATAAACGTTAGGATATGTCTTTACCATCACCTTCCCAAAGGCAAGAATAAACTAAAGATGAGCATGGAGACTGGATAGGTGTAGCTATGAGTAGCTAGAGAAGTTGGCCAGTCTGGTTCCATATTAAATAAGTATTTTCCTGGGTAAGGCAGGTACATCACTAGAGGTCAGGGGTTTGAGACCAGCCTGGCTAACAACATGGTAAAGCCATGTCTCTACTGAAAAATACAAAAATTAGTTGTGGTGGCATGTGCCTGTGATCCCAGCTAACTGGGAGGCTGAGGTATGAGAATTGCTTGAAGCTGGGAGGCAGTGGTTGCAGTTAGCCAAGATCAGGTCACTGCACTCCAGCCTGGGTGATAGAGCAAGACCCTGTCTCAAAAACAAACAGCCAAGTTATTTTTCTAATGTTTTCTCATTAGGTGATTTTTGAATCAAATCACTGAAGATTCCAGCTAAAATACATATACATTATCTGGAGGCAACAGGTGTCTCCAGTCCCAATTGTGTATTCTGTGGCAACCTCTTTAAATAAATGGCTATCAGATGCAAGGCAAGCTTACATTTAGAAATGTCAGCTCCACAAGTGCCCCAGCTCGGGTGTTGGTTGGGTTGATTAGCTCTGGACACCAGGGTGGAGGCAGAACTGAATTCAAAGAGACAAATAAAGGAAAAAGGAGTTGTGAAGAGTGACAATGTAAACCTATCTGGAGAGAGACACGTGGGAAAGTGGAAGGTGGGAACATCAGCTGGTCAATGGGGTAGGGACAGGCTTGAGAGCTGGGAGTAGCTTTTGAGAAGAATTTCTCCAGGAATGGAAAGAGTCCAGTATTGAAAGAGTCCAGATAAAATTAATGGTCTATATTTGTTAAACATTTACTAGGTGCTAGATATTATTCCAGGTATACTGGGCAGTAGGATGAGACAAACTCTGGGTGGCTGAGGTGGGCGGATCACCTGAGGTTGGCAGTTCGAGACCAGCCTGACCAACACGGAGAAACCTTGTCTCTACTAAAAATACAAAATTAGTTGGGTGTGGTGGCATATGCCTGTAATCCCAGCTACTTGGGAGGCTGAAGCAGGAGAATTGCTTGAACCTGGGAGGCGGAGGTTGCAGTAAGCCGAGATCGTGCCACTGCACTCCAGCCTGGGCAACAAGAGCAAAACTCCATCTCAAAAAAAAAAAAAAAAAAAAAAGGAAGTAGTTACGTTTAATGCACTGTGAGAACTGAAACTGAGGAACTGCACCTAGAACCTGTGATGAAAGAACAGACCGTTCCTAGGACTGGTATCTGAAAGAAATTAACAGTTACATTATGGGTAAGATACAGAAAGCCAGAAGTCCTGTCTATTGTCTAAATTATACTAAGTTTATTTAATTGAAGAGATTTTGAGCCAACATTTTAGCTTTCTGTAAATTCCAGGACCTCCTACCACTTAGAAATAGATTTTGCATGTAAAAATGGCTATGTGTAATGCTGTATGCCTACTGCAGAGAAGTGCTATCCAAAAGAAATAAAAAGGAGAGACCATAGAATCCAGCTTGTGAGCTCAACAGGAGAGACTGTTATGTCTCTCTTCTTTACTGCTCTAGTCTCTCAGCGCTCTGCAACAGACATCTGTTGGCAACTGAGTAAATGAGTCAATGAAATGCTGGTGAGAGAAAGTTAGCAGCCCTGAGAGTTTTTTTCTTGTAATGGTACTCAGGTTCTATTCATTACAATAATCTATTTGGCCAGAAGTTATCTTAACCACCTTGATCACTGACCAACTTCCAAAGCCTGTGTTTTAAAAAGGAAGCAGAATCAGTTTAAATAATGGATTTCATGGCCAGTAGGATTAGGTAAAGTGACAAAGGTGATTCCTGGGCATTTCTCTGTATGCAAGAGTGTTGCTAGGCAGGCTTGGCTTCATAATTCAATCGGAGAGAATTCATCTATACAACTATATTTAAGTTGGATGAACTGTTTCAACGAGACAACTGCTGTGATGACTGATTTTAATATAATATAAACACAGCTTATGAGGTTTTAGTGAAAAGGTGATTCCAAAGGAAATTGATAAAATATTTTTCCAGATTTGTGATCATATTATTTACAAAATTTGGAGAAATGTTAAGAGGACAGTTTGGGAGTTTCTCGCCTACTCATTCGATACACATTTACTGAGCAATTTTTATAAGGTCAGGCACATGCTATGTCCTCCTTGTTAGGACATACTGGATCTGTGACTAAACTCATTACAGTTTTCCATATAATTTGTTATGAAGTACCTTTTTAGAATCTCAAGGTCTGTCCATATTCTTCTGTGGTTCACTCATCACTAGCAAAACCTCACATTTTGATAAAAGTATTTTCTTGAAAATTATAAGTATTTCCTTCCACTTTAAATCATACTTTGGGGACAGTCAAGAAGAAGCAATGTCAGACTAATTGCACTAATAATAATAGAACCCAGGCGGCTAGCTTTGATCTTGGGAACCATCTGCAATCCAGACCACTTTGATGTTTCACACAATGGAAGCATAAATATTTTCTATATACACCATGATTGGACTTTCAGAAATCTAATTAAGATGAAGGTCAATTAAGAGAAAATGAAATCTTGACTCCAAAAGTCAGGGAAGAGATGGAAGATGATGGCATGGTTATGTGTACATAAAAGAAGCTAACCTAATTATAAACTTATACACACATCCAGAGAAGTTGCCTTTCATGTGACAAAAAGGTCCTAAAGCATTTTATAACATTGCACTCATTAATGTGTCTTTGAAACACACCCAGCATTAGAAAAGAATAGTAATAACTTGCATTTCAAAACTCTATTACTAGAAAATTTGAAGACAGCTAGGGATAGAAGCACTTCAGAACTCATGAAATGCAGCCCCTTGCTCCTTGGAAATAAGTGCCATAAACTATAGCAGAGTCATTTGTATCTATTGGATTCCTCTAGGCATTGTATGAAAGAGATTTTGCTGCTTGTTTTAGAAGTCTGCAAGGCTGGAGCAAGGCCACAGGTAATAGTGCATCCCAGCACAGCCTGCGTCAACTTTAGCAAGTTTCCTCAGTGATCCAAGCTTCAGTTTCCAAATTTCTAAAGTAAGACTAATGATGCTTATCTCATAGGTTTAAATGGCTGTGAGAATTAAACAACAGATATAAATCTCTCTTTTCTTTCTTTTTTGAGATGGAGTTTCACTCTTGTTCCCATGATGGAGAGCAGTGGTGTAATCCCAGCTCACTGTAATCTCCTCCTGGGTTCAAGTGATTCTTCTGCCTCAGCCTCCCGAGTAGCTGGGACTACAGGTGTGTGCCACCATGCCCGCCTAATTTTTGTATTTTTAGTAAAGATGGGGTTTCATCATGTTGGCCAGGCTGGTCTCGAACTCCAGACCTCCGGTGATCCGCCCACCTCGGTCTCCCAAATTGCTGGGATTACAGGCGTGAGCCACCATGCCCAGCCAATATATATTTCTTAACACAATGGTACACATAGTAGGTATGTGGAATTGAAAATTCCTCATCTTCCTGCTGAGAGCATGGGCTTTAGAATCAAATGGACCTGAGTCTGAATCCCTTTTCTTACATTTGTTTTCTATGTCACTTTGAATGGGCAGTTTTACCTCCTTGGGCTGTGGTTTTTTCAAACTCTAAAATGGACTCAATGATATCTACCATACTGGGGTTATTGAGTAGAAAAAAAGAGAATTTATATAAAGTATCTGGCACATAGGAAGACATGAGATGACAGAAAGTACTCCTCACAGCCTAAAGGATACTTTCAAATAGCTTCTTGACCTTTTGGCTAAGATCAAGTGTAGTATCAAATATGGGTTGTTTGTGCATGTATGTCTGTGTTTGCCTATGTGTGTGTATGTAGGATGTGTATACATTCCATGCACAGAAGGAAGAACTGTGAAAGCTTCCCTTTGTCCCTGCCACTAGCCACAATTGTGTGATGTGGGAACTTGAATCTGAATGATGTAGAGTCAGTGCTAACTGAACAGGGTAAACGAATTCTCTTTATTCCTGTGCTGGGTGACACACATCATCTAGATCCTCCCCTTGCCCACCCTCTTTTGAACTACATCTAAGAATCTTTTCATCTGAGAAGTTCAAAGTATGCCCACTTACCTATGCATCTTAGTGAAATCTTCCTTTCGAAATGCCCATACTTTGAGACAAATAGGGAACTGGAATTAACTTATCAGGCATTCTTGTCAGCCATCAGGGACACATGGTATCTGACCACAGTGGCTCTAATATGTTCCCAAGGCCAATTATTTAAATAGTAGAGAACAAAATATCCTGAGGCATTCCCTCCTGACAAACAATGCATTAAGATGGAAATTCCCGTTAAACCAGATATAAATTGTTGTTTTTTTCTAAAGTAGTATGACCTTGATTTCCACGAAGAGCAGAATAGCGAACGCCAGCAATGTTAGTGCTGTCTGATGGTGTTTTCTTAATTCTTTAGTCTGATTAAAAGAGAGAGGGTATTGTTAAATGTATTATGGATTACATTTAGAGTTGATAGAGTTGATTTATCAAATTCAATGGCCAACTCCTGCCCTTGGATGTGTTCAATGTATAAATGTACATTCCTGGCCAGAGGAGCATCTGCTTAAAATACAGTGCTCTTTTGCTGATGGAATCTTTAGAGCTCAGTGGAGGTCGAGGTGCACCCTGGGCACCTAGCACCTGCTGGGTCCTGCTGTACTCACAGTTCACAGTGACCTTGACTTGTTTGACATCCGCCGAGGAGACCTCGTTGGCAGCTTTGCACTCGTATTTGCCTGACTGCTCCCTGGTGATGCCGAGGATCTCCAGATACTCTTCTTCTCCTTCAAATTCCCTTCCTGAAAAACAGAGGTTTTCATGTTTCTTTTTTAAAGTCTGAAATAGGCAGCAGATCCTCTCATTATTCTTTTTAAAAGCAGCGAATTCACATGTCTTTTCAATGATTTGAAAATGTACTTTGTCTGACATCAGATTCCACAGAAGCAGACCTTAAGACAAAAAGTCTTGTGAAAGTGATTGAGTAGAAAATGCTCTCAGGAAAAATCAGAAAGAAAATGGGAAAATGAGACTTGGAAGAGAAAGAAGCTAAGCAAGAGTACAATGCCAAGCTAAGTCCCACAGAGAGCAACTGTCGCTCAGTCTTTCAGGGAGGCCTGGGGACAGCTATGTCCCACTTCAAAGTTATTCTGATATGAGCCTGGGATCTGAGGTGCTTATAGGGGCCTGCACTCACCAGTCATGGTTAAGGGTTTGGAAGAAAGTAGGAGCTGGCGGGAGGTACATGCAAATCATGAAACCATGATGGGATCTTGCTCCTGGTCATCCTACACTAAAAGGTACCAGTTATTAGCTCTGCTCAAATGCCACAAGCTGTTTTCCTTTTTTGGAAATTCCCCGATGACCAAATCAACAGACAGCTAGCAAGAAGACAAAGACAAATTTATTGTCTAAACATGTCAGCTAAACCTGTTAACTAGGCTCCTACAGAACATAGGGCTTCTTTGCTAACATTCTACACCACAACTCTCTGGGATATTCCAAGCTTCAAGTCTTCTCTCAATAGTCAGTATCACTGGTTTTGAGGAAACTTCACAATCTTGACCAAACACAGGCCAGAGTAAGAGATAAGTGTAAGCTCATTAAAAACTTGGAATGCACAGGTAGAATAGAAAGGAAGATAGCATTATTTATTTTGAGAATAATGGTAGATTATAATGAGAAAATAGTTAATAATAATTTCAGAATGTTCTAGGATTTCTTACCTTCTTGAACATTCCCCACCCACAACACTTAATATTAGTTGGGCTTAGTTGGGCTGACAAAGTTGTCAGTAGAAGAGAACAAGGATAATCTTACAGATGGTTGGCAACACTGAATTCTTTCCAATTCCCATGAAATACCTAGAAATGGTGGATTATGGGTCCCTACCTTGCTTTTTGAATTTCTAAAAAAAAGAAAAAGTTGCAGGAGAGAGATTATTTTTAGCTTTACCAACTGAAGCCCTACCAATTCTGGAAGATTGTACCCATGAAAGCATGAAAGTAAGTATTAAGATGAATGAAAGAGAATAAAGCAATATTTATTGTGTTTGGGGCCTGGCATTCTAACATACCATTGTAAGTACTGATAATCTCATTTGTTCCTGATAAGCAGATAATAAAACAGATCCTTATCAGATAAACTTTTGATCTCATGTTTCTAGAATTTACCCCTGAACTACCTGAGGATAAAAGAGTTTTCTCTTAAGTGACCCACATGGGAGGCAGAGACATCATTTTTCCTTCTCCTATGATAGCTCTCCTCCTCTCTGATGGCAACCTCTGTCTCCAGCACACGATGTGCGTAGCTGTCTCAATAAAGTGGGGGCAGGCTCAAGGTGCAAACCAATTACGGGCAGGGGAAGCTACACTGTATTCCATCATCCAACCAATCTCATCCAACAATACTCCTGTTCCTTTTTTTCCTTTGCCTTAGTGTGTCCGTCCCCATGAGGGCAACTTTTTTTCAGTTCCTTCAGTTCTCACTGGCTGCTCTCAACCCAAGGGTCCTGTCAATTCTTCCTTTTATTGGCTCAACCTTAAGAAGACTCTCGGGCCACAAACTGATTTTAAAACATTGAGAGACACCCCTGGGCGCCCCCTGTTGTCATGCTTCCTTTACTTGTCCCCTGGATCCTCCAGCTGAAACTCTTGCATTCCCTGGCCCTTCCTGTCTAGTCTGTTCTAGTTACACCCAGGAGACACTTCCCACAGTGCATTGTCTCTACTGCTTCACTAGAGCATTTCCTACCAATTCATAGAAATTTAACAGGACATGGGGGCTTTTCTGTTGCTGGAAAGCCAAAGCTTCAGATTATGAGCCACACAAGGGCCGTGCCTTACTCTTAATATCCTCATGAACTAGCCCAGGGTTTGGCTCTCAATAAACATTTATTAGTCACTCAATAAATGTTTGTTGAGTTAGCTTGCTACAGACCCAATGCTTGTGTTTCTCCAAAATTCATATGTTGAAACTTAATCCCCAAAGTGATGATGGTATTTGGTAGTGGTGTCTTTGGAGGTGATTAGGTCATGAACATAGATACTTTATGAATGGAACTAGTGCCCTTATGAAAGAAACTCCAGGCAGGGCATGGTAGCTCACACCTGTAATCCTAGCACTTTGGGAGGCCGAGGCGGGCAGATCACTTGAGGTGAAGAGTTCGAAACCAGCCTGGCCAACATGGTGAAACCTCATTTCTACTAAAATTACCAAAAAATTAGCTGTTGTCGTGGCATGCTACTTGGGAGACTGAGGCAGGAGAATTGCTTGAACCTGGGAGGCAGAGGTTGCAGTGAGCTGAAATTGAGCCACTTACTCCAGCCTGGACAACAGAGCAAGACTCCATCTCAAAAAAAGAAAGAAACTCCAGAGAGTTCCTTTGCCTCTTCTGCTATGTAAGGATAAGGACACAAAGAAAAGACAGCTGTCTCTGAATCAGGAAGTGGGCCCTCATCAGACACTAAATTTGCTGGCACCTTGATCTTGGACTTCCCAAGCTCCAAAACTGTGAGAAATACATTTCTGTTGTTTATAAGCTACCCAGTCTATGATATTTTTGTCATAGTAACCTGAATGGACTGAGATAAAGCTGGACTGAATTAAGAAACTCAGAGATACTAGAGTTACTGCCAACACTTCATGTAGTTTAAGAGAATAGAGCTAGGTATTGAAAAGTGACTATTTCTGTAAGAGAAGCTGGCATAAAACTTCACTGCCTTTTGGTGATCCTAATAGAGTTCTATTTTACTGGGGAAGAAAGGGTGTGCTGAATACTCTGTTGTTGAAGGACTTCACAGGGGCATCTCTGGCCATGCCCCGAGGAACTGTCTGCCATGTGGAGTTACTGTTTCGGAAACCAACAGAGCTCCCTGTGGACACGGGCATGATACAATCTCAGCAAGTGCCATTTCTTGTTTTAAGGTATGGAGTATACTACCTGAGTCTTGAGTCACAAAATTCCAAAATGCACTCAGATTCTCCTGTTCCTTTCTTTCCCTTTGCCCCAGTGTGCCTGTCCCCAAAAGGGCAACTTTTCTCCACTTCTTTTAGTTCTCTCTGACTGGCTGCTCTCAACCCAAGGGTCGTGCCAATATTGTCTTTTATTCTCTCAACCTTAAAAAGACTCTCAGGCCAGAAACAGAAAACCTATTGTTTAAGTTCTCTGGTAGATGAGTTCTATGGCTACAATTTGGGTCTTTCTCTTGTTCCTATTATTTTTTGCCCTTACATAAATTTTTATTTGAAATGCAAATTTCAGTATTTTGGTATTTTAAACATCTCAACCAATTTCCACAAGCCTGCTCACATCGCTGAGTGTTATATTTATTCTGGGATCTAGTGTTTAGTTTAAATCTCCCTTTGCTTAATGTGTTTTTGTGTCTTCTGGCAATATTCAACTACCAGGCTAAATAACTTCTCATCCTCCTCAGTGTATGCACCTTTTAAACTCTTGCACATAATTAGCATATCCCTTCTTAGTCACCGTTTACCCAAGTTGTACATATTAGTTCTTTTGATATCTCTTCATAAGTCAGAAAGAAGGGCCTAGAGCTAATGGCAAGAGAAAAGTGTTCTCTCCTGTTTTCCCCAATGTGGAGGCAAATCAGCCAGGAATAACTCCAATTAAAGTATGACAGGTGCTGCCTTCTGAATACAGTGCCTTTGGAGTTCCATACTTTAGTGAACCGTGTAGTTCCTATTCAAAATGTTGACTTATTTAGATTTATAAGGTCAACCAGGCATTTGTAACCAGGAGCCATTTGAAATTAAATATATTTCCACAGTACTTTTTTCTTTCATTCCCTTTCTTTCTCTCCTCCCTCTGCCTCCTTCCATCCTCTCATCTTTCTCTCTTCCTCCCTCTCTTCCCCCCAGCCTGCCCCCCCCCACACATACCCCAACAAAGAACTTCGTATTTACATATAAGCTTTTACTGTTAACTTTTTTTTGGGAGCGGCACACACATTTCCTCACCGTCAAATATTTCTTACTAAACAGAGCAGGCCTAGTCTCAAAAACTCCCTGGGACATGACAATCAGCCCCCCTTTTTGGAATTAAAAAACACATTTTTAAAGACTGTTACTGTAATAATCATTATAGTATCTGTTTTTCCTTTTATTTGAGATACAGAAAATACAATTTATGAAACTTCCTAAATTCGAGCATTTTGTGACTTTAAAAATATGGAATTCCAAATAAAGTATGTTAGGAAATGGATCATTTTTTTTTCCCCACTGTTCTGAGAAGACTCTTATAGCATCTCAGCAGATCAATCTTTCACAGATTGGGGAGATGTGCTTGAAATGGGGTTGCTATTCCTTTTACTCTACCTACATTTGAATATTTACATGTAAGTGACCGTAAACACATTAGCTATAAACACAAATATGCACACAGTTTAATGAAAAGCAAAGAACTGGAATTTATCTTGCAGGGTGTATATGTATGTATATTTGTGTTTGTTTGAGAAAGAGGCACATGTATATTTGTGTTTGTGTGGTTCTGTGATTGGAAACGTGAGTGAAGTAGGTAAGCAAGAAAAGCAAGCTATGAACTTCTACCTATGAAAATTAAAGGAAAAAAGATCACGAATCAATAATGCCATTTGAAGTTTTCTGTGAGAACTTCAAATGCTGTAACATGTTTCTGTTCTTACAGTATGTTTCATGTTTTCCTTTTGTTTTCCCCTAAGGATGTGCTCACCTATTCCTGTTTTTGCTTTCTTTCCTGCTTTCCTGCACATCACGTTCTGCACAAAAATGCTAAGAAAAGGAAGAAAGAAAGAAACAAGAAATCTAGAAAAGATGCCTGCAGTAGAGTTCTGTTTGTATTTCCAGCCATGTTTCTCTCCAGATTCTTTGAAGTTTTTGCTTCTCAGCTTTACATTCCGTCTGAGAGATCCCTTAGTGTTTGACAATGTTGCTGTCCAAAGGCTGAAACCACTTCTCATCCTCACTTTTCACCACTAGAAGGGAGGGGTGAAGAGTTGTAAATGATCCCTGATTGAAAGAAGGCAGGGAAGGGGTAGACACAGTTGCCAGAAGCAACACCCATAAATGGATAAGGAGACACAGGGAAGAACAAGTTGTTAAAGATGATGAAGAGAAAAAACAAAAACAGAAATGGAGAGATGTGATAGAATGAGGATGATTTTAGGGAAGAGTTGGAGGAATGGAAATGAAAGGAGAGAGAATTCTCTGGAGAAAGAGGCATATAACTATTAAGATATTTGAGCTGCATGGAAGGGAAGGGGTAGGTTACTCTGCTATAGAAATGTTCCGTATTTGAATGATAAGACACAATAGGGTTGGATTATGCAAATTGGCTCCATGCCTTCTGCAACCCCCAAAGGGTGTAGTTGGTACCCAGAAACCAGTGACAAGCACAATGCCAGGGAAGATTCACAACTGGCTTCGGCTCTATGAATGAGCATGGGCCAAACGAAAAAGAACACCCTGGCATTATTTTTCCTGGCATCCAGAGAGATGCAATTCATTATGATTTGCATTTTTGCTTTCACATATGAAAAATAAGCTAGCTGACATAGTTTGGGCTCAGCTTCCAACCTGAGGCTGCCATGCATGTATCTTTTTTTTCAGTCCTGGGCCATGACATTCTTTTATTGTATTCATACTCAACCATTACCCCCTACTTGGTGTCAGTTTTTAGAAAGTGTCCTGCCCTTCTAAACATGATGCTTGAAGTCAGAATCCCCTATATTTAGTTCTCTGAAGGGAATTGTACTGAGAATAGCTATGGTTACATCGTAACACTCTGCCACTGTAGAAACACATTCGGTTTTGATCATCACTGTATCCCTACTGTGTAGCACAATGTTGGAACCTATTAAAAATTTAAGAAATACTGTAGAGCAACTGTTAAATGAGCTACTGCTTAATATACACTTGCTAGGCACTGTGGTAAGATACATTACCTTATTTGATTCACAGTAGTTTTAAGATTGCTCACAGAGGTGTAACACATAGGAACACAGGTTTAGATTGGACAGGAAATTTGCCCAAGCTTATATTGTTAGTAAGGAAAACATGAGCTTTGACCCAGGTCTGTGACTTTTGGGACTCATATTCCTAACTAAGCATGCCTACTTTTATCATTAGAATGCTGCAAGATGCTACAGTTGGCTGAATTCTTAGCTTTCAGAATTGGCTGTATTTCTTTCTTTCAAGTGTAGAATGGGAGGTTGAGAATAAGACATATGGGGAATTTCCAAAGCAATGCAGCTCAGTTATTGATAAAGGAGGTAAAAAGACAGGCTTCAACTTTTATGAGGTTTGTCCACTTCACTTCCTTATTGAAAAGATCAAACGAACCAATAAATGAGGGGAAAAAAGTTGGTCTTTAAAAATTTAGCCTCTTAACCATTTATTTTTAGGAGTTCCTCCATTAGCAATAAACACCTATTGGTACACAAAAATGCCATCAACCAGCAAAGGAGCTACAGGGACAGTGTCAAGTGGACTTATTAGTAGAGAAGATTTCCTAGGAGAAATAAGTTTTCAGGAACTTAAGAAATGCAAGTGGAGAAAAAAATTAGAGCTGGTAAATTGTAAAAGGATGTGGCAATCTGATAAACCTGACTAAATTAGAAGTCTCTATGCAGGAAAAATGAGGATGGTGATGTGTGAGGACACGCATTGGGGTGTGAGGGGTGGTATGAAGACTCCAGATTTGCTATGTTAGGTACCGCTACATCCTTTTTAAGCCTTCCAGCACCCACAGGGTACTGAGTACAATGGCATTATTTTGTAATTTTCTCCCTCTCCCTCTCTCCCTTCCTCCCTTCCTCCCTTCCTCCTTTTCTTCTTTCCTTTTTCTTTCCTACACACCATATAGGAAACATGACGTGTAAGCATACAAATCTATGAAAAATTCTATTTGTTTGAAGTCCTTTGTATACCAACACCATTTACTCTTAGTGCCCGTTTCTTGGCACTGAGTACTAACATGTATTTTGATGAGCCTTCCTGTGAATTACTGTGAAAGTGGAGATGGGTTCCTCAAAGATTTCAAAAAATAGTGATCAACCTTGTTTAACTGACAGTGGCTGCCTGGGCAATGATGTTGAGTAGGATTCTGAGGCAGTGTCTGGGCTCAATGGGATAGAGTGGCACTGTCCCCTAGGAGGGCAGGTGAAGGAATGTGGATCCTGTACACAGACCATCACCTGCCCTGAATTTCCTGAAGTCCACTTGGGTTTTCTCAGTTATGAGGAAATGTATTGTAAATGCAGTGTGTAGGTTGCAAGGTAATGACTTCCTAAGTGTAAACACAGGCAGACTGACTTGGCAAATTAAAAGGGAGTACTTATTTTGGAGTGAAGATAATGAATTCCATTTTTGATATGGTTGGTATTAGGTTTTCCTGGGACATACTGGAGCACATTCTATAGGTACTTGGAAATATGGGGTTGGTAAGAGATTTGAGCTTACTGTGAATTTAAATTTGTAATCTACACATGGGTGGCAGTTGAAATCACTGGAGCAGGGGCTGCAGAACTTTGTAGGATATAGCTCATAAAGCCAGCATTCACTCTCCTACTTCATTTTTATGACCTCAGGGGTGTGGAGAAGAAGAGCCAAAACTGAAAACAAAGGATCAAAAAAGCCTCGACTATTTAGAGTCTTTTGGGGATAAAATAGGAGTAAAAATTCCTGGAGATGTTCATTGTTTTTTAGACTTTTTCCTAAGACGTGCGGGCAAGGGGTTTGTTGGCGGGTACAAGGATTAGAATTGCTGGACAGAGGCAGCAGCAAACAAGATCACTCACCATTGTCATCAGAACTATGGGGGTATTATCAGACCTGTTATTAGCAACTCTGCCATGGCTCAGGATTAAATATCAAGAGAGATGAGAGCAGCAGTTGCTGTCTTTAAGAGTCACACAAATCAATTGGCATTTAGTGAGTGAATGTGTTAAACTCAGCAGGGCAGTTGCGCTATGGAGGGATTGCTAGGCAGAGTTTTGAAGCAGCTACAGAAGCGTTTGAAATGTAATTAAAACAAAGACAATAACCCCATCTAGCCTTTCACCCTTTCTTTACAGACTCTGATGTTGCAGTGACCTCATTTGGGTTCATCCTAAAATCCTAGATCTACTTCTTCAGCTAGGCCCAGTGCTGAATGAGCTATTTGATCCAATTTAGAGACTGTTCTTGCTTAAAGTCAATACATAAGTAATGAAGAGAAGAGGTGGGTAAGGAGTGGGAGTAGGGCAGAAGAGGAAAAGGTTTAAGTATGAACTAAAGTGATGTTCTTGGAATGTTTCCATTTAACATAAGGTGGGTAGCTCTGGGGTCAAAACAAATTATTAGTAAAGGGTTCAGCCATTGGCTTCTTCATTTAACCAAAAGGTACAAACTATGAATTACCCTATCAACATTCATTCTGGGTTGCAGGCCTCTGCTCACCAGGACCCCTCAATCCTGGCTCAGGATTTTTAGCCTTTCTGTAAAGCAGATTGATCACAGTGGGAGTAGGGGTCCCCGCTGCAGTGTCAGCAGTGCAGGTACAGGTGGAGTGGGAGAGAAAAGAAGAGAGCACTTGCCTGCTCTTGAAAGCAGTCCCTCTCCCAGTCTGGGCCCAGGAGCTCCTGGAAGGCTATGAGGCCAGTGGGCCAAAGCTTAATAGGAAAACAGCAGCGATTTGTCTCCACTGCTATTTATGTTTCAAGTGCTTGACAGGCTGTCAGTGCAAGTGAGGGTCGCTAAATTTACTGCCTTTCAGATTACTGTTACAGTCTCAGACTTGACAAGTCACTTCATTTAAAAAGCACTGCATGAGGGGGTTTCCTCCACTCCTTTTTAAATAAAAACAAAGAGAGAAGAAAAGCCCACCTCAGAGGTTTAAATGGTTGAAATAAAGAAAGTCCACAAGACTGTCTTACCCTGAGGGGTGGACATCAGAGGTAGAGTGCTACTCTCACACACTCACCTCTAATTAAAATGGCAAGTGAGGGAGAGGGATGACCCCAAGGTTCTTGCTTTGAATGATCTGTGTACTGGTTGATATTTTATATTTTATGTGTGTGCAGGGGGACAGGTAGGCTGGTAATATGAGTTTTTGTATCTGTTGAATTGGAATGCTTGAAGGACATTCAAATGGAGATTCCTTCTAAACAATAGGATACAAATAAAGGATAAAAATACTTACACAACACATTTGTGCATATATTTATAATATTTACATAATGTTAACAATCTTACTTCTGGGTTGTGGGATCAGGAGGGCCAGAAGTACGTGGTCAGGGAATCTCTCATTTTATGCCTTCCAATCTTGTTTGAAATTTTGACATATATTATATATTATATATAATATATATGACATAGATCATATGTCTATATCTATATACATTACTTTTATAATACAATATTTTGAAAGGAAACTGGATTTAATAATTTCAGTGTAGGGGAATGACATACCTATCCTTCTGGCTGTATTCTAAGATAGGTTTCTCAGAATGAAAAAGAAAATCTCTAATTTTTCTATTTCTGGCATAAGGGAAAAAGAATGATTAGGAAAATTAGACACATATTCCAAATGATAGGAGGAATAGTAGCAGTAAGCAAGTTGATATCATATAAGATCAGAACAGTTTTCTAAATAGATGGACAAAAAGTTTTAATGATTATCCATGAGCATTGTATGTTCTAACCTACCTCCTGTATTGTTCAAAGGTGGCTATTAAAGAATTGTAATCACATGCCCAGTCCACTTGGCCCCAAAGCAGTAAGACTTGAGCCTGGCCAATTGTTAGAATCACTCTCCTCATGATTGAGAGGTACCTGGACTTAGAGTGCTGACTCTGAAGGTGCCAGGTAGCTGCATACACACTCAAATGAATTTTCCTTACTCTTCTCCACTCCATGGTACCAGTTTGCCTGATTGCTCTTCGATCCTTGTTACTGGCAGTCAGATTGCACTCCAGTGTCCAGTTGGGACTAAAGGCGAGCTAAATTATAAACTTCACCCATAATTTAGTTGTCACCATCTCTTTTCCTACAGGGCTGGACCCTTCTCACTGTATTTTATAGCTGGCTGATACCCTACTTGCATTGGTGCAGCATAATTCCCTAGAAATCTCTGTGCTTTGGTATTAGCCCTTTGGATCTGAGCATTCTGAGAATGACCCTAACCTGAGTTTCCCTAATGATATGAACTACACATCTCACAGAAAAGGGGAAAGGTTCTGAGGTGGAGGTAGAAAGAACTCGCCCTTGGTTCTAACTCATGTCATCTAAACTCTCAGCCCAGGCAACACTCAGCTTATCTTCCCTTCTCACTGGGAATTTCTAAGTTCCTTAGTGTTCTAGAACCACCCCCTAACCCACCCAGCCTAAAGAATGTGAGCTGCAAAATGATTTTTATGAAAGTGTATGATTAAAAGAGTGTACATGCAGAATTTTCACTGGTAGAGAAAGCTAACTAATACCTGCCATACAAAGTATCAGACTGGGCAGTATTTTTCTATTACGTACAGGAAAGAACTTTGGATCTCAAACCAACAAATGTACTCAATCATTTGTTTATATGAGAAAACAACATTATTGTGCAACATCTTTAGCCCTGTGCTGAAGCTATTTAACCTTATTCTCAGTGGTTGACCGGAAGACTGACCCCTTGCCTCCTGTGCCTATCACATAAGACCTCATTGCAACCACACAGAGTGACTGTCTAGAGATCACTTGCTAATGGATGTCAACACACAACCTATCAAATGCTTGTTTAAGATACTTAATAATTGCAAGACATATCTATTTGGTATGCTACTATCAGTTTATTTAAGTCTTTGGATTCTATCCAAAAATCACATATTTAGAATGCAAGCCATTTTGACCATAATTATTTCAGCACTTCCTAGAAATGGCTTCACTGAAGCGAGACCATGGACTTTTCTATGAAGACTATTTAAAAATTACCCCTATGAGCACATTTTCTATGCATTTCATACATTTCAGTCAAACGTGTTGTCTAACATATTACTGAATACCCTTTATAAAAGAATTTTTTAGTTCCCAGAAAAAAGTCTCTGTAGATCCCTTTTTCAACTCTTGTTACTTTTTTTTTGAAATAAAAAAGAAGCTATGTTAATCTATTTATTTCCCCTTTTGCTTTCATTTTAAAAAAATTACACAAATATAGTATCCAGGTGTGGTGATCAGCTTATCTCAAATTCTGATCAGCATCTGTACTGATCAGATGGGTGTTTCTCAAACAGTGATCCATGGACCACCTATATAATAATCACGCTGGAGGCTGCTAATACGTGCAGATCACTGGGCTTTTTCACAGACTTACTGAATCAGAATTTCTTGGGGTGAGGCTCAGGAATCCATTAGTTTATAAAACCTATGAAGTGATCCCCCAGAACACCTACATTTGGTAAGAACCCTTCTCATCTTAGTCTGGCATTCAGAAACACATACCTTTTCTTTTCTCAAGGAAGTTAGGTTAACTCCAGACACATAAGCCAGCTTGACCTGAACTCTGGGGTCAATCCAGTATTTAGGTCAGGGAAGATGGAAGGAGACAAGTTAAATTATGAGGAGAATCAACCTTCTGCCTTGAACTCAATTCCCATTTCTGAGCTAACAATTCAGTCTACATTTGTTGGGTAGCACTTCGTGTCACTTGGGCTGTTGACATCTGCTAGTTTATCTATATAGACTTCTTCTTTTCTCTCTCTGTGTCTCTTTTTAACCAATGAAGTAAGTGAAGAAGTTTAGAGAAGTTAAGGAACTTTCCCAATATTTCACAGATAGTAAATGGCATAGCTAAGACACCTGCATGACTCTAGTGTTTTAATTAATTATACCATATTTTTAAAGTCTCAGTTTTCTTCCTGTGATTGATCCTCAGTTGCCTCCCAGTTCTAGACAATAGATTCATGACAAAAACCAATGCTGACTGCCTTCTGGCCTGCCTGGATCTCAACTCCCAGTTATGGGTTACTGTTTTCTTTCCTCTCCATCCTACAGTTCTCAGTGTTGCCTGGTACAATCACTAGATTTCCTTACTATAAAAATCACTGAGAATAGGTCATTTACACCCAAAGTTGAACAAGAAAATGCACATTACCTTTCTTGGTTTCTTTATACATGAATTTTGTTACAAAAGCACCTTTGATGGTGGATAAGTTGTTGGTAACTTGGAGAGTCACAGATGGAGGGCTACTCATATTTTCCAGTGTTAGAAGATCATTAAGAGTAAGTTAATCTGTAAATAGGTGAGAAATTTAAAGTTTCCTTGCATCATGCTGTGAAGGATTCTGAGCTCTCTTACCCCATATTCAAGTCTTGGCTTGCAAAGTTACATTCCAATGACATGTGGCCAGCCCGACGTGTAGGCAAGGGAAAGTGATGTAAAGTGAGCAGAATTGACAGGTTGCCAAGCAGAGTAAATTACCTCAAAGATATCAAACTTTAAAGCTTAATTATTTTCCCATTAAGACTCCTTTTGCAATGCAAATATTAATGCAAGTGGTTATACCTTTTATCAGCTAACGTCTTAATTCTCAATTAACACCTAAGGGATTTTGCAGCCTGCAGGCAATCAGGATGGGTACTTGTGGGAACAGGTTCTGTAGAACTGGAAAAAGACTAAAATGAAAGAAGAGGACACTGCTAGGGGAAGAGGGAGGTCACAGATTCAGATGTCATATATATATTTTTTAATATATATATATATATTATTGCACTTTAGGTTCTGGGGTACATGTGAATAACATGCAGGATTGTTGCATAGATACATATATGGCAATGTGGTTTGCTGCCTCCATCCCCATCAGCTATATCTGGCATTTCTCCCCATGTTATCCCTCCCCAACTCCCTACCCCCTGCTGTTCCTCCCCTGGTCCCCCCCAACAGACCCCAGTGTGTGATGCCCCCCTCCCTGTGTCCATATGTTCTCATTGTTCAACATCTGCCTATGAGTGAGAACATGCAGCATTTGATTTTCTGTTCTTGTGTCAGTTTGGTGAGAATGATGGTTTCCAGGTTCATCCATGTCCCTACAAAGGACATGAACTCTATACAACCCTGGCTTAGTTCATTTCTTCAAAGGAATGAACTCTATACATTCCATTGCTGAGAATGATGGTTTTTGGGTTCATCCATTCCCTACAAAGGCCATGAACTCTATACAACCCTGGCTTAGTGTATCTGCTTGGTATAGCTAGGACATGAGTAGCAAATACTGAGACAAAAATCTTTCTAATATGTAAGGCTTGGTGGTCTTTTAAACTTGTGGATCCAAGTTTAAAACTTGATAAGCACAATAATGCCCAGTTTTTCAGAAGATAACTGGGTAAGTTATGAGCAGGAGGCCTTGGAATATTTTTAATAAATTGCTAGGCTTTCAAATCTCCTCAGCCTTCCCTGCCTTGTATACTAATCTAAAATACTGCCTGTTTCTGGAAGGGTAAACCTGATTTTATCAATCGCTCAACATATATACTGATGCAATTTTAATTTTCTAGTTGGAAAAATTTCACAATTTCAAGGTGAAAAAAGTTAAGCCCCACAAATCCTCCCCTTTTGACAGCTGGCTTTACCTGAAGGCTAACTTACCATGGCTCTCAAGGAACATTATCTGACCTGCTGTGCTGAGGGCCCGAGGAGACAAAGGGAAAGATGTGAATGCAGAAAAACATGAGGGAGAAGTCGTGAGCAAACAAGAAGGTAATAGGGTGGGGCCCAGGAAAACCACAGAAGAAATCAAGCTAATCAAACCATGGGGAAGAAGAGCAGGAAGAAAATGCTACCAGAATTGCAACAGCCTAATGTAATCTCACAGATGCCTCCAGAAAATACATCAGCTTTGTCAGTGGTCAGGGCAAACAGAGAGGTTTGTTTTGGTTGGTTGAGCCTAACATCTATTTGTTAAGAGACTTCGTTTTGATATGATATGTAATAATCATTCCAAGAAGTGATCTCCTGTCACTCTATATATCTGAGAGTAAGTAAATAGATGAGCATGTGATTGCAAAAGCAGCTGGGTGAGGAAAACTTACAATTCACAAAACTGGATTTTTCATTCCTGACAATACAGTGATAAGCTTTTGTCCTCTTTAAAGAACTGAAGGTCCAAAATATGTTTGTTTTTAACCAGTATCCTTAGTCCTGATAGTTACAGGTGGTCTAAGGGCTTTAGATTTAGTCTTGGGAAGGTTATCAGCTCTTCCTAAATTCAGCTCTTAGCTTAGTATCCTGTCTACCTGGAGAACTGTTGAATGCTACTGCAGAAAGAGCTGTGGGCCATTGGCATGGGAAATGGAGGTGCTAGCTACATATTAATCTTCATGTGCTGTGATGGGACTAGTTAACCATTGGTTAACAGAGCATGGCAATGTTGTATTCACACTGATCAGAAGACACAATTCCAAAACAGTCATGTGCTTGACCTCCCACTCCCTGAATCCAGGCACTAGCCATTGAGAAATCTATCCTTCGCTCCACCAAGTTGTCAAAACAGGAATATTATAAAGCAACTTAAGGATGAGAGTATTTGGAAGAAAATAGAGGTATGTGTATGTATGTGGGATGGGTGGAACATATTCAGAGCCAGTTGGAGAATGGTATCTGCCTGACCTTGGGTTAGCAGGAACATGGAATTTTCCCCTAAACTAGCATAAATACTTTTTTCCTTAAAGAGTTGAAGATATGAAACTTAACTCATTTTAAATAAACATATTGAAAATAAGGTTGAAGGAAAGCTCTAAAGTAATTTAATCAAAACTGTAAAAATTTAATCTTCTTTTTCTAGAAAAGATACTAACTTTTCCAAAATACAACCCAGGACAGATTCTCAAAATTGTTCAAGTGGTAGGTCCAAATACAAGAAGAAAATATTTAATCGTGCTTTTCTTACATTAGAAAACTACTGTTCAAGGAAATAAGAGAGGACACAAACAGATGGAAAAACTTTCCATGCTTATGACTAGGAAGAATCCATTTCATGAAAATGGCTATATTGCCCAAAGTAATTTATATATTCAATGCTATCCCCATCAAGCTACCAATGACCACCTTCACAGAACTGGAGAAAACCACCTTAAGCTTCATATGGAGCCAAAAGAGAGCCCACATAGCCAAGACAATCCTAAGGAAAAAGAACAAAGCTGGAGGCATCACACACCTGACTTCAAACTATACTACAAGGCTACAGCAATAAAAATAGCATGGTACTGGTAGCAAAACAGAGATATAGACAAATGGAACAGAACAGAGGCCTCAGAGGCAATGCTACAGATCTACAACCATCTGATCTTGGACAAACCTGACAAAAACAAGCAATGGGGAAAGGATTCCCTGTTTAATAAATGGTGTTGGAATAACTGGCTAGCCATGTGCACAAAGCAGAAACTGGATCCTTTCCTGACACCTTACATGAAAATTATCTCCAGACGGAGTAAAGACTTAAACATAAAACGTAGCACCATAAAACCCCTAGAAGAAGACCTAGGCAAAACCATTCAGTACATAGGCATAGGCAAGGATTTCATGACTAAAACACCAAAAGCACTGGCAACAAAAGCCAAAATAGGCAAATGGGTCTAATTAAACTCCAGAGCTTCTTACAGCAAAAGAAACAATCATTAGAGTGAACCGGAAACCAGCAGAATGGGAAAAAATGCAATCTACCCATCTGGCAAAGGGCTAATATCCAGAATCTACAAAGAACTAAAACAGTTTTACAAGAAAAACAAAGAAACCAACCCATTCAAAAGTGGGCAAAGGACATGAACAGACACTTTTGAAAAGACATATATGAGGCCAACAAACATGAAAAAATGCTCATCACCACTGGTCATTTGAGAAATGCAAATCAAAACCACATTGAGATACTATCTCATGCCAGTTAGAACGGCGATCATTAAAAAATCTGGAGACAACAGATGCTGGAGAGGATGTGGAGAAATAGGAACACTTTTACACTGTTGGTGG